>JARJHM010000757.1:0-27500 GCA_033356055.1 Carex pumila | reverse complement strand
GTTGGAATCAATTGCTAATTAACATCTGCATGTGCTATGCCTTGTAATTAATTAATATTTTATTGTTAACTAGTTGAGCTTTGTAATGATCTGATTTTAACGTCCCATAAAGTCTTTAATTTCTATCTAAGATTTACTTAAACATCAATACTATTTTAACTATTTTTTTTAATGTTTGGAATTTTGACGATTCCAAAAAACCCAATCCCTACCAAGCCGCTACCTCCCACCCCGTCAACCCTAGCCCTCCAACTCCGATGCCGCTACTCTCCCCTCTCTTGCCTCTTCCCTCTGCACTAGGTTAGACCGGAGAGGAGGGTGAGGGGAAGGGGAGGAAATGAGAGAGAGAGTGAGAGAGAGAGAGGTGTGTGTGTAGAGGGTTAGGCGATTGGTATACCTCGAGCTAAGGAGAGGAGGGAGAGTGACTTGCCGTGAAAGGTAATGGCACAAGGAGGTAATAGTCGTGATGTGAGGCTTGTTCATTGATGATCTCATTGCGAGTCCCCTCAACAGTTGCTGCTGAGATGGATCTGACAGGAGCATTTGAGGGATTCAACTTGACGGTACCAGGTACCAGTGGAGTTATGTTAGTACTGTGTGACAGTGAGTTAATCTGATCGTTGGAGTGCGGCGGTGGTTAGAAGAGCGGATCCGGTCGTGAAGCGAGATGAAGATTAAGGTATTAGAGTGACTATGAATTTATATAAGTAGAATTAGAAGAGTAGATCTAGTTAAAATGTAGATTTAAGGATTTAGAGGGTGATTAAGGACGATTAGAGTAATTTTGAGAAATTTAGAAGATTTCGTGAGAATAAAGGACTAGATCTAGGGATTAGAGTCGCTTGACTCATTGTAAATATGTTTTGTATCAATCAAATTGTTAGTAGGCATTTAAAGCCGCTAATCTTCGAAAAAAAACATCTTCGGTATTTTTTTTCTTTCAAGAAAGAAGAAAAAAAAACACCGACAACATGTTTGACAATGTATCTTACAGAGTAAAACCTTCCTCAAGAGAAAGACAAGCTTGATCTATTTTTAAACTTCTTAAATCTCTCATCTTGTGAAATCCGTAATATTCTGCAGTTATGGGTAGTCGAACTATTAATTAGAAGTTTATAACCAAAATTCTAATTATAACCTTTTACCACACACTGGTCCTGATTGATCATCCGAAACAGGATTCAAACAACTTCGCACATTTTTTAAGCTCGTGAACTTATATATTGCCTACAAAAAAATACACCAAACAAAGTCAATTATAAAGCTCAGTACCTATCCGACGAGGGTTCTCCATAACAAATTTTATACAATCCAGTGCTATATATGCATCAAATTAAACACCGCAAGTAAATTTAATTTGTGCCAGCAAATTGAATGGGACAATCGCATGCTGGTCTCTCATATCAAATTAGGCAAGCAATGATTGTTAAGCTCCTATAATTTTAATTTCATATTTATGTACAAGATATATATAACAAAATGTCCAAATTATTTAATTGCATATGTACTATTGCTTTCATCATATTCAAAACATTAATATTAAAACAATTTCACCCAACACCATTAATTTTCTTTATTACAAATAAAACTTCTCCACAATAATACACCTCTAATTTTAATTATTACAAAACGTCATGTAATAATAATTTTTTGGGTGTTATAATCCTTGCAGGAATGTATATGCTGTATAATAATAATTTTTAGGGTGCTATAATATCTGCAAACTACGGTGTATAATAAGAATTTCTCTTGATCAGTTGTATATATATTGATGGACCATCGTTACAGTTTCCGTTTAGTTTAGGACATAAATTATGGTAAATTGTTAGTGTTATAGTTTTTGGGTTTGACTCTAGTATCTCATAGAATTAATTTTAATAATTAAAATAACAAATATATGTGAACATTTTTATTTCCCAGTATCCAATGATTTTCGTGAGTGGCTTTATATTTTCTGCTTTCCTAATCAGTTTATATAGAAATATAACTTTTTCCTGCATTAACATTTAGGGATCAATTAACAGTCCCCTACTTCAGTCCCCTATCTGTCCCCCGCACTAAAAGACAAAAAAAAGTTAAAACGTGCTAACTACCACCAAAGAGCAAGATTAATGCTACTTTATTAATAGTCAAAATGTATAGTATTCATACTTACGAATTTGTAGTATTCATACTTATTATTAGAACCATTCGTCATATGTAAACACAAGTTGGAGGGGACCAGTAACAACCAGGGGGACCGCTGACGTCTTGTGACAGCCTGGATTGGGGACCACAATCGTTTGAAAGCGACATTTACCAAGATTGGGGACCACTACAGCGAATCTATATATTATTCATATCTAAATAAATAAGTATTCATATCTAAACAAATGAAGTATTCATTCTGACGATTACAAAGTATTCATACATGTTTAAAATAATTTATACAATTCAAAATTCAAAGTTAGATTCATCTCTCTCATTCTATCTCTTCCAAGAAGTATTCATACTGACGATTACGAAGTATTCATATATAACTAATGAAGTATTCAATATCTAACAAATGAAATATTCATATATATAACTATTTATATCTAACTAATGAAGTATTCACATATGACACTAACAATATTAACATCTGACACTAATAATATTCACACCTGTTCAGATTGGGACAAAAAAAAAAGGTTGTTAGGGGGACAAAAAAGGAAGGTTGAAAATGGTGAATTTTGACCACGTGGGAGAATAAAAAAGGAAGGTTGTTAGGGGGACAGATTCAAGGGAGACAACATCTTTACTCTAACATTTATTTGAACAGGTGATCAATTCGGCGGCATGTTCATGGAGCACTAATTAATATAGATTCCATAAAAGGTTTTGGAATATATATCATAAATCATGCTGAAGAGGAATATCTTATTAACACCCATGGTTAGCTCATTAAAGTTGGGGTCCATCTTTGTAGGGTTGTAAACGGAGCAGATTCAAAGCGGATAATGCTAATACCATATTCATATCCGTTTTTCAGTGAGTGTACGTATAAGGATACGGATAGTAAACAAATATAAAAATTTAAAACCATATCTGCTTTAAACGGATACGGATATGGAGTGGATAACCAACGGAAACGGATTCGAATACGGATACGAAACAAATAATTGTCAGATAATTGAGTTATGCACTTTAAAATACAATAAAAGTAACTTGTTGTTATTATGAAACAATGACAAACTAATTTAGCAGAGACTAGAAACATACTACATTCACGGACTAAAGTCTTCAATAGAAAAGAATGGAGAATGAAGAAATAGAGGTAAAAAAAATAAGAAAATTGCATTATTGTAGCACTATTACTAGCAAAAAAGAGATTAAATTGAAAACCATGTCATATTATCATTAATACCACAACCAAGACTGAAATAAATATGGAATAATACAGAACTAACTTCTATCCGGAGCAGTAAAGTTAAAGCCGATTGGGAGTAATTTCGGATCAAGATAATTACGAATAAGGATGCTGACATTCACCTTCATAAAATTATATGTATTCGTATCCGCCATTTTTTTCACCATATGCAAAAATTATCTGTATCCGCATCTGCAATTATCTGAATCTGTTTAATCCGGATTCAAATAATCTCCGAATACGAAGTGAATACAGAGTAGATTATGCATATCCGTTTACACCCCTAATCTGCTGCGTTCTTTTTAATTTATTGCTGCCCCAAGTCTGACCGAACGGTCCATGAACCATTTCTTCAATCAGCATTTTGACCTCGTCAAATGGCAGATTTCAGCCCCAAATACGTCATAACACAAATTGACGCAAAAAAAGTTGACGAATTGGCCTCAACTAAAAGAGAATGGCTCTAAATCGTTAGAATAGGTCTAGAATTTGTGCAAATTCGCTTGAATCATCTGATTAACCATTGTTTAAGCTGGATCGATGTGGTCTGATTCCGGTTCGACTCTGCCAATTTCGCTCTGACCCGGCCGATTTTGCATCTATGCTCATCACCTAATCTGGATGAAGGATGACGGTACTGGTGCATTTGATCGGAAATATGAGGTCTGTTAAAGGGCTAAAGGGAGGAGTGACTTGCTATAGCAAAATTCAGGTGTGAAGCACAATGAATTCAGGAAATCTAATAATTTTGTCCCCACTCAAATAATACTGGCCCGTGGTCTATCCCCTAATAGGCAACGGACACGTCAGTTTTGCAAATTATGAGATGTCTCAGAGGATACAAACTCGAACTCATGAATTTGCACCTTGTGAAATATCTCATATTTTGTGTTACTTTTCAGAAATTCTGAACCGTTAAAATACGTTCTGTACGAATCTTAAAGCTCAAATAATACTACCCCTGCTCTATCCCTGACACTACAGCAGAAATTACTTTCTGCGACCGGATTTCCGGTTGCAGAAAGTTCTTGCGCCAGTCGTTGAAGATAATAACGGTCGCTGATCGATGATTCCGGTCGCTAATAGACCGGTCGCAGAAAGCACTGTCGCTGATGCTCTTCTGCTGACGTAAACGGTCACTGAATGATGTATGCCGGTCGCTGATACTTTTTTATGCGACCAAATATTTTTGGTCACTATTTGTTTTTGTTGATATCGGAAAGTCGTTTCAGCGACCAAATTAACGGTCGCAGAAAGTTTTCTGACAGTTTTTTAGAATTTTGTTATTATTTAAATTTGCACCATTTAATAATTGATACGACACATACCAACATACAACATACAACATAAACATCGATATATAAAATACATAAATACAAAACATCGATACATAAAAAATAAATATAAACATAAATATTGAAAAACTGATAATATATCGATCAAACATAAACATCGAAATGTCAAGTAATAGATTGATCTAAATGTCGCATAACATAAACAGATAATCTAATCAAGTACCATAAACAGATAATCTAAATGTCAAGACAACATCTGAATAAGATATAAATAACTAAACTAAATAGTACCATCATCGCCATCATCATCGCTGTCATCCTCGTCATCATCCTGAGGAGCAGGAATCGAGGCTGACTGCAAGCTTGAACCTCCCTGTGAAGTTGTAAAAGGGTATTTTAGATAATTATGATTTAGGGTTTACATTTCACAACTAAAACATACTGAAATATTGAATTTCGTACCTGAGCTCTGAATCGAGCCTCCACCTAAGCCTCAATGCGAGCCTCCATCTTATCAAGTAGCCAGGAAGATATCCTCTCAATATCTTCTTCTGTGAGATGCGTTGATGGCGGCATAGAAGAATATGACTGTGACGAGTGCGACCGAGCACTGCTAGACCCATCAGAGCAAAACATGCCTCTCGTCTTGCCTGAAACATTAAAAGTAAGACAATTAGTATTATCTGACAAAGCTAAAAATAAATTTAAAATTTCAAAGAATGTAAGACACTGTTGCAATCGGCTATTGAAATTCAGTGGATAGCGTTAATTACATTTGCCGTCGGTTGGAGGAACAAAAACGATGGCATTGGGTTCGTCAAACCTGATGGCCAAAGGTGCGCTGCAGATGGTATATTGATTAACACTATCTGTTTTGATCCGATAGGATAGACATCTACATTTTCTATCGTGGCGATATACATCGGATAGGAACTCGATGGTGGAACGCGATTCTAAGCAATAAAAAAAGATTTTTTTTTGCAGTAGTGGGTGAGCCAGCTCCGTCAAAAAAAAATTGAAAATATTTCGAGATAATAATTCATAACAAAATCACTACAACAGAATTGATTTTCTGCGACCAATATCAACGACCAGTTCTAACGCCGGTCGCAAATACTCAATTTTTCTAAAAAGAAACGAATTTCATTTAAAATTAAACGACCAAATTTATCAGCGACCGGTATCAGCTACCGGCGCAGACACAGGTCGCTAAAAGTCTTGTTTTTCTTTTTTAATGCCGCTGAAATTTTGGAAAAAAACGCGCGGATAGAAAAATAAAATGCGCCATCACCCTCTCCGCCACAACCCTCTCCTCCCTGGCACCCAACCCCAGACAGCACTCCCCCCTCTTCCGGCGCGCCATCCGTCTCCTCCTGATTGAGACCCTCTACTCCCGTGCCAACCCTAGCCTCAGCCAGACCACCCTTTCTCTCTCTCGCTCTCTCGCTCGCATCAGAAGCAACAGCGCCGATCTCTCTCTCGTCTCACCATCCTCTCTCGCCTTAGCCCCGCTTCTCCCTCCTCATCTCGCCTTAGGCCCGCTTCTCCCTCCTCTCACCGAGCCCCCTGATGTCCTCTGTCATTGAAGCCGCGTCCTAACCCTAGCCGCCTCTCCGGCCTAAAGTGAGCTGTACCATTCAATACTCATAAAGCAGTGCATTCGGGAAGAGGACTCATTAATTGTCGAAGAAGGTTTGAATTTAATCTCTTCTTTTTTATCTTTCCTTTTTAATTTCTTATATGCCGAGTAGGTTGTAATTTTGGTTTAGTTAGATCCGTGTTTGAATCAATAATGTCAATAAATTGAGCATCTCAACACAGATTAATCTACTGAAATTTGTGAATTTTCTGTTTATTTTTTAAATCTGGCTAAATCTGTTTTTCTGAGAGAGGTGTATCAGCGAGAGGTGAATTTGCTGAATTTGTGAATTTTCTGATTTATAGATCGGTTAATGAAATTGGGCATCCCAAAGAGAGGTGTATATTGGGAGGAAACAAGTTTAGTTAGTAAGTGTTGAATTTGCCCAAAGAGGTGTATATTTGAGAAGGTGTCGTGTTCGAGTCCTGATATTTGGTGCAAAGAAGGCGAGCTGCTCAAACAAACCTGAAAAGGTAATTAATGAAAAGGCATCAAATTCTGGATATAAATTCAGTTGAATTTTAACTTTTCAAACCAAGAATGAACCTTCTTATTTAACACCTCAATTCATGGTGCAGGGGCTCTGCACTCCTTAAATTTTCAGAAATCAAGGGATTTTTTTCCATTTCTTAAATTGAATGAATGAATGAATCATACCATCTATTATTGCATTTGGAATGCCATATGATCTTAATTAAATTAACCGTGTGGAGATATTACATTTATAATGCCATTTATTATTGCATTTAGGTCAAGTATTGTACGAGAAGCTCCTTTCATAGGCTTGAGATGGCATTGGTGAAAGTTAATAGATTATCTACTCTTCCAGTAGCAGGAAAGGAGGGGAAAGATTCTCTTGCTAACATTTTTGTTCAAAAAACTGAGAAAGACCCCTTCTTGTCTCTATCTAAGACTAGTGACACCCCTTTCCAATTACTAAGCCCTAAATTTATCAATCAAGCCTTGATAACCAAAACAATTGAACTTACTCTAATTGTACTAAGCTTTTATATGAAGGTGAAGAGAGATTGAACGCTACAAATCTGATGATCCTTATATTTTAGGGTAAATTATACCTTATTCATTTTAATTTTAGCTTTGGTTTGATTTGAGGAAGATTAGAACTTAGTTGTACAGTTGTAGGGTATATAAATTGGTGGTTCTTTAAATGGATTACAGATTCAGGTCCGTTGATTTGAAGTGGCATCTAGATAAGCTTGAAGGCGGTGATATAAGATGGTGTTTTCTTTGCTGTTAGAGCTTGCTAGGTGTTATAGAGCGACTGCTCAATGTGAGGCTACAAAGATTATTTCTTTTGGATTTACTTAAAGCACTAAATTTCGGTACAATTTAGTTTTATCTACTTCAGTTTGTTAAAAGTGAGTATAATTTGGGGACTTGAATGCAATGATTTAACGAGCAGTAATGAAACTCGTGTAATATTTGGGTGAATCTATTTTTGGGATGATCCTTGTCAGATTATTGATTAATAAGTTAATCATACATTATAGATTATTGTCTAATATATTTGGGTGAATCTATTTCTAATGGAAGTTAAGTTGGCCTTTAGAATCTTTGGAATGAAAAGTTTTACAAGTCTCAATTATATTTAATTATTTACCAGTTGATGAAATGTCAAGTTACTAGATATAGTTTTTGTTTCTTTGCTTGTAGATGTTGCTTTATGCTGTGAAAAATATGAGGTAGCTAGAAACAACGGCATGTGTTAATTCTCCTCTTCTAGTAGAAATGAAACTAATAGCATGTGAATAATAATAGCAGTAATTCATTTCTATAGTGTGTAATTATCATAAATATATGTTGTCAATATACTCTTGCTTGGTATGAAAGGATTATGTCAATATACTCTTGCTTTGATCCATTTTGTTTGATTTGAATGTTGTTTATTGTTTGTATGTTTAGATATAGTTGTTTATGTTTGATCGATGTGAATGTCTGGTACGTGTGGTACCAATTAAATGGGAGAAAAATAAATAACTAAAAAAATCCACAAAAATTGATAGAAGGGTATCAGCGACCGGATTTGACTATAAACGACCGTTTTTTGGTCGCAGATATCTCCTTGTAACGTCAGCAAAAAAATAACAGCGATAAAAAAAAATTGGTCGCAGAAACAATATCAGCGACCGGATGACGTCATTTTGCGACCGGTAACGTCATCGGGACAGCATCAGCGACAATACCATCAGCGACCGGGGTATCAAAGACCGGTTTTTACTATCAGAGACCGGATTTAGTATCAGCGACCGGCGCCGTGACTATTAGAGACCGGAAAACCGGTCTCTGATAGTATGATATGCTGTAGTGAATACAACAGCTCCGTCAAAAAAAAATGTTCCAATGCGGATGCTTCTTTTAATTATCTTAAAAAGTATATGATGTTTTTATATAAATTTTGTTTCAAAATATAATGTAAAAATACTGATGATCAATAACCTCAACTATTATTAGTGTGATCTTCTTATTTTACTTGAGAGAAATAATTGAATTCAAAATATTTTGGGCAAGACCAACGAATTAATTAAGATTTTCATGTAAGTTCATCTGAACTACTATTACGTTTTAATTTATTGTATTTTATATCTAAGGTTATTCTTTCGAGGGTTCCCCAACCTGATCTTAACAAAATTAGATTAATCAAAAATTACTTTTGAAAATATTTGGAAATAATAATCTATATTTTATCTGGACTTTGAAAGTTTGTATAACATCGTCACTTAGAAAGTTGACAATACGACTAACATCACTTATATTTTGTCTGGACTTTGAAAGTTTCTATAATATCATAAATTAGATTTTATTTATTCAGTATTTTACAAAACTGCTACTTTTAGATAATTTTGGATCACTGAAAAACAATAGTTTTATAAAATACTCAATAAATAGTAAAAAAAATAAAAAAAAATGTTGAGCAGTTTGAATTAACTGTTTGGACTTTAAAAACCGTAAATCTAAATTGTTGTAAGATCGCGATGTTGTCATTTTCAAATGTTGTAATTGAATCCATCCTCATATTTATACATATGTTATTGCAATCAATAAATAATACATAGGCCAATATGTAATATTTGTCATTGTCCTTGTCAGCCAATACATAGCATGTGCTTTTTTATTAAGTTATAACATTTGTCATTGTTAAGACCGTTCGTCAGTTAATGAGAGGAAACTGGATCCGCTACTTTTTGCAAAGAAAAGTGAGTCTGTATCCTTCCCGGTACCGTACTGAATATGGCACAATTTCTGCCAAACAATTACTCTGTATATATCCTCATCCAGAAGTGAGTGATGGGTTCACCCCAACCAACTAATTAAGCTGACATTAACGTTGGCGCTGGAACATATATATATATAGCTTAAAGAGCGACATGACCTTCACCATCTCTCTTCTAATTATTGTGTATACATAACCTTCATGTGTAAGAAACTAATGAAAAATTCTACTTTTCAACAGAGTCCTTGCATTATTGAAAAATATTTTCGGAAATAAAGGTCTAAAGTGAGCCACGAGTTTCACAAGGAATTCAGAGAAAGTTAAGTCTTCCTAAATTCATAACTAACTTTTTTTTTTCGTAGCTTCTTTTTGGAGAATGTGGTTTTGGAACTAAATTTCATTCATTATATATTTTTACTAAGATCAATTTAATATATATACATTTATCATTATTTTGTAACCTCCAAATAAATGGTTCTTAATTTATGACCTGCATTGGAACTATAGAGGCCTCTCCTAGTAGGCCAGTTATCTCAATCAATAATAAGAAAAGAAAATTAAATCATTGTTAAATTAATCTACACATGTTAAAAATGAATCCTATAGTTAGATATATATCATTTAGTTCCTTTAAAAAAAGATAAGTAAACCAAGCAAAGTTATTCGTACAGTTTTTTCTTGTATTATATGTAGTTTGTATGTCTTAATTATGAAAGCAATTGCATGCGGATACATCTGACTTTTACTTGCTCTCTGCAGAAAATTTAGGCAATGATGGACTCATTCTGGTCCTACACAGTAGATGAATATTTAGAAAATAGTTAAAATCGAACTTGATATGTATATTGAGGGTTAATGCCAATGAAAAAGTAATATGCACATTAAGATATAGTAACATATGCATTGTATTGAGTCCGTAAAAATGCTACTAAGTTGCACATATTTGATATTTTGCCCCAAGAGATGATCAGGTATGGAAGATGCAATTTTTTTTACAACATAACAGTTCGACAGAACAAAATTAAGCTAAAGAAAGAACTTCGAGAAAACATTAAATAACGCAACCAAAATTGACTAATTATTTTTCTGTCAATGAAGCAAAATTAAATAGATATACACGCGGAATTACCCTGACAGATGTAGAATTTGGATTTGAAGTCCCAGCTGTGAGAAACTTAACCACCTTCTCCACATTGTTTAAAATGACCTTGTCTTCTGCAGTAATTGTTGGCAGAAGAGCGGTAGTTCTTACGGGAGCCATTCCAAAAACTGGAACCGGGTTTCTTATACCCAGAACAGTTGCAACTTGTATCAATTGATCCCTTGAAACCGCATCTATGGCATTCACTATCTACACTCAATACCATGTAAATAGTATTCACCAATTAGTAACATATAGCAAATAAAATGGAGTAATAACAGAACAACAGCAGCAAAACAATTTTTGATACTTTATTGGAATAACAGAACCAATAATATACGTCATCAAGAATAAACTCTCTGAAGAAATTTCCTTTATCAGACAACAAAAATGCAAGCGCTGCTCAAGTTTTGATTGGTTGCTCTGGTCCAGAGATCATAGATGGCAGAACTGGCACCAAAGAGGAACCTGGTTGACTTTGTAAAACACCGAGTTCAGCCATGCTTCCTTTCAAATTTTCACCACCTCCACTTTTTGCTGCTGTAATAAAATTCTCAAAGGCTTGCATCACATCAATAAATCTCTCAGGATCAAACACACTAGACTTTCCATAAATTGTGTATCTTAATGCACTCCTTAACCGAGGTGATTCATCAGTCAATAGTCTCTGTTGAAAACAAAAAGAGGAACAAATGAAAAAAGTGTGCAAATACCAAAATTTTGGTTATATACTCCTGGAAACATAAATGGAAAATAGAAGTCCTTGAGATCCGGAACATTTTCCTTTTGGTGATATAACAACTGAAATTAGGAATATTTCCAGTCTAAACAAGAACTAGTAGGTTTAAGAAAGATACTTTACCTGTGCAATGTAGGGATAAGCTTCATCAACAATAACAAAATCAGAATTGCCGACAAATGCAATACCTTCTAAAACGCCAATAGCTCGAATAATCAGAGAAAAATACGGAGGGATTCTAAAAGGATAATCAAAGGATATCTGTGCAAGATCAGATGCTAATTCTTGGGAATTAATATTTTTGGCGCCACCTCCTTCTAAAGCCTGATCAAAGACGTTGGCTAACACAGGTAAAATAGGATCGAGGTTAACCCCATCTGGAATGAAACCAAGCTTGACAAAATCTTTTACAATTGCATGATAGTCACGGTGGATTAGATGTGCTATGGCTTCTATCATCCCGTACTTTTCATCGTTCGTAAGTCCATAGAACTGGGCCAAGATATTTTAATAACTCCTACTCTTGAGATAGCCCAAACTGAGGCTAATGGGCCTATTCAATTCGGCCTTACTGGGCCTATCCAATGTGATGACCGGAAAAACACTAAAATAATAGATACGGGCCTAGCTGAAGATCTTGATTTATTCGGCCTTGAAACAGAATTAAATGAGGGGGATACTAACACAGGCCTAGCCGAAGGCCTTCAAGGTAAAAGTTGCTATGCATGTTTTGACAACAATCTGAGTTTATATTCATCTAAAATAAAATTTGAAGTTAAACCTTGTTGTTAAAAAAATAACATTGGGAGCTAATCTACATTTGTTTACTTAACATCAGTTGCTTGAACATATTTTAAACAGATTCAAAATGAGGTAGAGGAAGTCAAGGAGAGCACTTGCACCAAAACGAAAGCCAGCAAAGCTCGAAACAGAGCTCGTCTTTTCAATATGCAATTATGGAAAGAATGTTAAGTGTATGTAAGTATATAATTATGTTTTCTATTTCCGCAATGTACTAACTAAATATCTTGGGAGAACTTGTTATCATTTTTATTGCCAAATCATAAAAAAATTTCTGTAACATATGATACTGAAATATTAGGTTGTGGCATTTTCTTCTTCTTTTTTATTAGAAACCCTAGTTGGTCGGAATTAATTGGCATCAATTTTAACAGTACAGTTGCAGGATTTATTGATTTTTTCCAAGCTAATTACTGTTTATTTTGCAGAAATATAGATTCGAAAGTTGGCACCGCGGACTGTTTTGTGTGTAAAACTTCCTACACCATGGAAGCAATGGTTTGTTTACAAGTACTTTCGGAAATTATCATTATCCGCACCTCTCTAAGGGTGTGTTTGGATCACTCAAGAATAGAGTTATTTTTGAGTTAGCTATACTATTCTCAAATCTTGGTGATCCAAACATAAATTATCAAATTGGGTTAGCTTAAGAATATCTCTATTCCACTAAACAATAGAAATGGTGGGTTAGTAAGAGCAGAGATAGTGGCGTTAGCGATATTAATAAAATATTTGATTCTTTTCAATTATAGTTATTTTAACTTTTAAATTAATAGTAAATAAAATGTTTAATTAGTATTAAAATAATATAATATTAGATTAGTATTAAATAAATTTAATATCAAACTAGATTAATATTAAATAAAATGTTAAATTAAATATCACATTGTAGTTATTTAAATATTAAATATAATATAATATTAGTTTAAATATTAGATTAGTATTAAATAAATATCAAATCAATTTAGATTAGTTTTAAAAATATTAAATTAAATATAATATTAGTTTAACATTAAATTTAATATAATATTAATTTAAATATTAAATTAGTATTAAATAACTATAATATCAAATTAGATAATATTAGATGAAATGTTAGATTAAATATAATATAATAATAATTTAAATATTTAATATAATATAATTTTAGCGCAAAGGTTCAGTGTTGAATGTAATATAATATTAGTTTAAATATTAAATAAATATAATATCTTATTAGATTAAACACTATTAAATAAAGTATTATATTAAATATAATATAATTTAAATTTAAATATTAATTATTTATTTTTTTCTGGTTCATCTCTTTGAATTGTCGAGTATCTGAGAGGGCATATGCACAATTTATCTCAATCCTTCTCTCTGTTAGACGTTATTGATTAACTTGTATCAAGCATGGTTAAAGCCATATTGTAAATAACAAGTGGTCCACTTCATCCAAGTTAATTTAAATCAAAAGTTGAGGGCGCACAAACGGTGCTTCTCAAGCACTCGATATCTTCTCTCTCTTTAATTTTGTAGCAATATGAAGTACTAATTGAGTTTTTTTTCTACTTACCTTTACCAGGTTTCTCTGTTTTTAACTGTTATAATATGGTTTGGAGTAGATGCCATACTTTGCTTGATTTAATATGATTGTCGTACATGTAGGGTGTAAGAGGCTACCATCTATTTTTTTCTCAAAAAAAAAAATAAAAAAATAAAAAAACTAAGCATGCATGAAAGATACATAGTGGCCAAACTTATCATTAAGTGGAATCCGACTCCACTTTCAATCAAGAATGATTTTCTTTATTTCTTTGGGTTTTTTTTTCCCCTTCTTTGTGCTTTACACATAGTATAGGAAGGTATTGAGTTGGTTTGTGGGGCTGTGCATTTTTTAGTTTCTGAGCAATGGGCAACGTTCACTTCAGACGAAGTAGATTGGAACTAATTAAATAATTTTTTTTTTTTATTTTTTATTTTTTCCTATTCTTGCCTTCTTTTTATGGGGTTTTAAGTTCAACATGCATGTCTCTGGTCCAGAAGCATGGGTTACTTCAATGCTTTTTCGGGTAAAGTATCTGGTAAAGGGCATCAACCATTGATGGAAAATGATATCTGTATATTACTATTGAGCATCATTTTGACCACATTGATGGACACAATTAAGTGGTAAAACCAAAAAGTTAGCATTATTAGTGTATGTAGAGATTGAAGAGAAGAAAAAGAAAAATGAAGTTAGAAAAACCCAATTTGATCGAAACACACATAGTGACAGGTAGGCAGTATTATATCTCGTGTGGTTGTGCAATTTCTTTTCTCATAATTAAGAAATCAAAAGTTTAAATTCATCGACGGAATTACTGTACTGGGTTCAATTAGGCTCATAATCTATCTCAAGATTTAGTTCAATATATGTCCCTACTAATATATTATACTTGCTTCAATCTCTCTTTCAAATTTTATTTATGGATCAATTAGGCTTAGTATATTCTGGTATTGTTTTAGTTTCATGGTCAAGAATAACATCTATTCTTCAAAGTGCAATAAGCACATCGAAGTCCAAAGGTCCATGTGAACCAAATCAGAAATTCCTTTTTACCATTGCAGCTATTAGCAACACTATTTTTCTTTTGTACACTTGGAATGTTGTCATTTTAGAAAAATGTTGTGACAGTTTTTTTAAAAAAAAAACAAAGCACTTTAAGTCTTTTTGTTAAACAATTCAGAGATAAATCAAAGAACACCAACACTCCCGAGAAAGCACCTTCCCACCCAGATTTTATTAATATAGAAAATAGAAGAATTACAGGAGGCTCACAATAGCCATTTTATGAGATCATATTCTAAAGAATAAAGATAGGTGCCTTTTTATCAACTCAGCACACAGCTAAATTTAGAATATACAATCAACACTAATTTATTTCTGTAAATAATATGGAGACAGGGAAGATTTCCAATATTACGTGTAGTACCAATTCTGAAGCAGCTGATCTTCTGTGACAATTTCTACACTCCCCCTCAAGTTGATCCAAAGATATCATCGGAGGTTAACTTGTTGACTATTTCTTGAAACTTCCCTTATGTTAGAGCTTTGGTGAACACGTCGGCCATTTGATCTTCACTGCGGATATAAGGAGTTTCTATGGTTCGATTTAGTACATTCTCACGGACATAGTGACAACTCACTTCAATGTGCTTTGTCCGTTCATGAAAGGCTGGATTGGATGCTATATGAATAGCTGCTTGATTATCACAAAAAAGCTTGGTAGGGTTGTCAAGACTAGGACATCCCAACTCGTGAAGTAACAGGCGTAGCCACACGATTTCACTTGTAGCAATTGCCATGGCTCGATATTCTGCATCTGCACTTGATCTTGCAACTAGTGGTTGTTTTTTACTTTGTCAGGTAACCAAGTTCCCTCCAATGAATGCACATAATCCGGATGTAGATCTTCTATCCAATGGGTTCCCTGCCCAATCTGCGTCCGTATACACTGTCAAGGTGGTGTGCCCCTGGTTCTTCATAAGAATTCCTCTACCTGGTGTTGACTTCAGATAACGCAAAATTTGATCAATAAGTTGCATGTGCCCTTTGGTTGGTTTCTGCATAAACTGGCTAACAAAACTAACAGCATAAGAAATGTCAGGTCTAGTAATAGTAAGATAAATTAATTTTCCTACCAGACGTTGAAACTCAGTACTAGTAATAGTAACAAAACTTACCAGACGTGTCCATCAATGTGGTCAAAATTATCGGAGGCCCCAGAGTCTATAACCAATTTAAACTGAGTATTGAGACTTAAAGAATTACCATTGGCTTTTACAGCATTGACAGTTTCTGGGCCAGATGTGGCTCTCTGTGCATGAAGAAGTGCTTGAACTTGTGGAGTCAAATTGTTTAGCCTAGCTTCCATTGTTGAATTGCCATTAGCACCTTTAGACTCAGTTTCTGTTGCACGTTCTACTGATCCACAGAAGTTTACTTCTTGTGGTTTGGATCTGTTGGGTCGTAGGTGAGGGTGTAGAACCCAGCACCTTTCTCTTGAGTGCCCGTCTCGCCGGCAGTGATCGCAGTGGAATTTAGAATTCCCTTTTCCCTTTCCTTTGACCCAGCGATCTCTATCTTTTGAAACAATGTTAAGAGCTGAATTTTTAGTAGGTTCAGATATTACCTTGTGTTCTATGGACATAACCCAGCTTTTGTCTTCTTTGCTCTGAATGATGGAACATACCGTGCTAAAGGATGGTAGTTCGGGCCTTAAGAGGATAGAACGTCTCGCTTCTTCAAATTCAGAGCCTAAACTTGCTAAATACAGAAGAATTCGATCTTGTTCCTCTCTTTGGATGTAGACATTGACTCTGGATGAGACCGGTCGGTATAACCGGAGTTCTTCCCATTGCTTTGTCATCTTGCCGAGATGCTCTGTGACAGATTGGTTAGGTTCCTTTTTGCATTTAGCTAGGCTCTGTTGCAATTGAAACACCCATTCTGCGTTGTTGGAACGACCATACATCTCTTCAAGTTGCATAGATATCATAGATTTCAGGTTGCATAGAGTTGAATAGCCAATTCATGACCTTATGATCGTTGGCTTGCCATTTTTCAATTTCGGTTTCATCTGTCTTTGGCTTGGGGTTTTTACCATTAATGTGACCTATCTTTGATTGATCGCCAAGGGCTATGGTCACAGCTCTAGCCCAAGGTAAGTAATTTTTTCCATTGAGAAGGGTGTTGGTAAGAGGTGAATTTGTGGGAGTTTTGTAAGAGTTTTCTGCCATCTTCAGGAACTTTGCACAGGTGGAAGAGAGATTGTTGTCAAGAAATTAGAGAACAGTGAAGTTGGTTAAGCTGTGGATTAGAGATAGGTTTTGATGTAAGGTGGCTCTGATACCATGTTAAACAATTCAGAGATAAATCAAAGAACACCAACACTCCCGAGGAAGCACCCTTCCCACTCAGATTTTATTAATATAGAAAATAGAAGAATTACAGGAGGCTCACAATAGCCATTTTATGAGATCATATTCTAAAGAATAAAGATAGGTGCCTTTTTATCAACTCAGAACACAGCTAAATTTAGAATATACAATCAACACTAATTTATTTCTACAAATAATATGGAGACAGGGAAGATTTCCAATATTACGTGTAGTACCAATTCTGAAGCAGCTGATCTTCTGTGACAATTTCTACACTTTTAACTAACACGTACATTATGTGCTAAATTAA
This sequence comes from Carex pumila, assembly GCA_033356055.1. Classification (NCBI taxonomy): domain Eukaryota; kingdom Viridiplantae; phylum Streptophyta; class Magnoliopsida; order Poales; family Cyperaceae; genus Carex; species Carex pumila. The sequence continues at coordinate 10,050 of JARJHM010000757.1, read as the reverse complement.
CATCCATGCGTATTTCCCTATATGCTTTTAATTTGTACAGTTCACTGAACAGAAGTCTTCCATAAATGAATGGTGATCTTGTCTTGACAGTCAATAGAAAGTTGGATATACATAGAAAATGTAAAATTTGTCAATAGGAACTTTAGATGGAGGTAGAAAAAGGAAAATTGCATTCTTTTCCATCAAGCAAAATGATAGTTACAAATCCTAATTAAAAGAAAGAAAATACAAGATCTTTCCTGTTTAGGCCTTCAATTTGATTAATTTAAGATACAAAATTACACAGAGGAAACAACTACTAAGATGGTTAATAACTCTATGGGTTATGAAAATTAAATCTTCTTTTATTTCTTTAATCAAGAATGGTTTTCTTTATTTCTTTAGTTCCTTTTTTCCCCGACTTTGTGCTTTATACATAGTATAGGAAGGTATTGAGTTGGTTTGTGGGGCTGTGCATTTTTTAGTTTCTGAGCAATGGGCAACGTTCACTTCAGACGAAGTAGATTGGAACTAAATAATTTTTATTTTTATTTTTTATTTATTTATTCCTATTCTTGCCTTCTTTTTGTGGGGTTTCAAGTTCAACATGCATATGTCTCTGGTCAAGAAGCATGGGTTACTTCAATGCTTTTTCGGGTAAAGTATCTGGTAAAAGGCATCAACCATTGATGGAAAATGATATCTGTATATTATTATTGAGCATCATTTTGACCACATTGATGGACACAATTAAGCGGTAAACCCAAAAAAGTTAGCATTATTAGTGTATGTAGAGATTGAAGAGAAGAAAAAGAAAAATCAAGTTAGAAAAACCCAATTTGATCGAAACACACATAGTGACAGGTAGCCAGTATTATATCTCGTGTGGTTGTGCAATTTCTTTTCTCATAATTAAGAAATCAAAAGTTTAAATTCATCGATGAAATTACTGTACTGTGGGTTCAATTATGCTCTTAATCTATCTCAAGATTTAGTTCAATATATACCCCTACTAATATATTATACTTGCTTCAATCTCGTTTTCAAATTTTATTTATTGATCAATTAGGCTTAGTATATTTTGGTATTGTTTTAGTTTCATGGTCAAGAATAACATCTATTCTTCAAAGTGCAATAAGCACATCGAAGTCCAACGTCCATGTGAACCAAATCAGAAATTCCTTTTTACCATTGCAGCTATTAGCAACACTATTTTTCTTTTGTACACTTGGAATGTTGCCATTTTAGAAAAATGTTGTAATTTTTTTAAAAAAAAAAACCCAAAGCACTTTAAGTCTTTTAACTAACACGTACATTATGTGCTTATTAATTAACATGCGTATTTCCCTATATGCTTTTAATTTGTACAGTTCACTGAACAGAAGTCTTCCATAAATGAATGGTGATCTTGTCTTGGCAGTGAATAGAAAGTTGGATATACATAGAAAATGTAAAAATTTTCAATAGGAACTTTAGTTGGAGGTAGAAAAAGGAAAATTGCATTCTTTTCCATCGAGCAAAATGATAGTTACAAATCCTAATTACAAGAAAGAAAATACAAGATCTTTCCTGTTTAGGCCTTTAATTTGATTAATTTAAGATACAAAATTACACAGAGGAAACAACTACGTACTAAGATGGTTAATAACTCTATGGGTTATGAAAATTAGATCTTCTTTTATCAAACAAGAACTTAATCTTCATCTGTCCCAATTCTAATGCTCATTAGTTGCTAGGGGTTTCCACTGTGCTAACTTTTGCAAAAGTTCCTTCACCTACAAAATTTAGATAAAAAGTAACTTAAGCATTTAGTTATAAAAGGAGGTTATGCATACAAATGAGCACAGAAAACTTTAATTAATTAATATGCCAACTAGAGAAGGTGCTGGAAAGTAGTAATTGAATATTTTACCTCAGTAGGCTCTCTGAGAGAAAAGCAAGCATTTGTTTCCTTTGGAACCTTTGAAACAAGAATACCAATGCCTTGCTGTCTCTCACATAAAACCTGAAAATTGTGTATCAAACCAGATTTAAAATTTGCCTGAGAAAGTAATTTACAGTAAATTAATAGAGAATATGTTGTTTGAATAGCATACTTTGAAAGCATCCTCGTCAGTACGGTCATCTCCGATATACACAGGAAAAACTTCATTGGAATCAGCATATCCTGCAAGAACAAACAGTAATTTTGTGAATTTCGTTTGGTAGTAAAATAATTAACATATAGCAAAAGAAAAAAAATTTAACATCTAGAATAATTAATATATTATTGGCTTGTACCAAGAGTTTCTAACAAGAACTCAAGTGCATTCCCCTTGTTCCACTTAATAGTAGGTCGGATCTCTAAAACCTAATTTAAATATGAGATCAAGTTAGTAAACAATATTTCTTTGTCATTGGTACTAAAGTAGGGTACAAATATATCTAATAGTTAATAGATGAAGAACCTTTCTTCCTTGAGTAAGGCGGAGTTTTGGGTACTCATTCAGCACTGATTTAACTTGTTCTGCTAGTGTACCCCATTTCTGGTTGGAAAATTTTACCGAAAAGTTAATTAATATTGATGCACGCATGCATATATTCTCTTTAGAGAGGAAATAAAAGGAGGAACCTTTTCTTAATAACAAGTAGCCGTTGTGGAATAAACATTTTTACCTTCTCATCAACACAGCGATAGTGTACTGAAACACAAAACTTATTGTTCTCCACTTTGGCCCCTGGAATCATTTTTGTTTTCTCTGTTAAGGTTTTAGATATCTACAAGAGATCGAAAAAGTGGAAAACAAATTATTAGATGTAGTCCGCAAATCACTTTCATATATATGACAAACAAATAATGAGGATATATATAAAGCTATAGACACACACACACACACATATATCTACACATAGCGCGCGCGCGAGAGAGAGAAGAAAATAAATAAAATGTTCACCTCTTCTATTATTGGAAGGAAATCACTGGCTGGCTGACAAAGAACCTCCTTCGCCTATAATAAAAAAAATGAAAAAAAATGATATCATGTCATGAGATTATTAATTCTAAATGAGTATACTACGTTCAAAACTGGGAGACATATATTTGTAAAAAACATAAAAATAAATAAAAAAGGCAATTATGGACCTTCGATTTCATATTCTTTGGGCCTATAGTGGGACCCACAATGTCCATGCCATGACTCCCAGCATAGTATAAGTCTTTCAACTGCACAAATCTAAGCACCTGCCATATGCATATATGCCCCACAACAAATCAACAAAAGCTAGATATTTATAAACACTAAAAATACTCACAACTAAATAATTGCACCTAAAACAATAGAGTTTCATGTACTCTTGTCAGTGCATAAAATGTGTAGTAGTATATGTACCTTGTCAGTGCACCTCCCACTCACAATAGCTGTTGGAAAATGCATCGCCACATCTTTCACAGCCTCTCTCATCTATAAATTTATATATATAAAAAAAAAAACAAATTAAATATACCTCCCACAATCAATTAATTAATCTCGCATGTGCTGTTCCATAACCAAAATATGGTTGAAGTGAAGGAATTTACGAACCGTTTCAGACATGTATGCCCGATCAGGGTCATCAACAATAGGAGATAAAGTGCCATCATAATCCAAAAACATCACTATTTTCTTTCCCTTTGACATTGTCATTATGTCCTCAAATTTGTACAGAGCTGATGGATGCTCCTCCTAGAGAATTATATATAATATTTGGATCATTAGTTACTTAAAAATCAAACAAATCATCAACAAATTGTTTGAGGTTTCTCAATGAAATTGTAGAAACTCACGATCCATTTGTCAGTTTCATCTATAAGAGGCATGACAGGAGAAGAAGTGAGGATGGAATTTTGTCTAGTTTGGGTTGGAGAAGAAGCTCTCATGCAATCCAGCCATGAATTGAGCTTGTTACCTCCATTAAGCTCAATCTGGTTCAAGAGCTTCTTGTAATTTGGATAGTTTGTGTTGCCGCCACGTGGCGGTGGGTACGAGTAGTGTTGAGAGACGGGTACAGGTATCTCAATTGGCACCACTGCATTCTTTGTCATGGTTTCTTTGCAAAGGGTTTGTCAGGCTCAGGCAAGTGTAGCTACGTATATATAATATATATAACTCTAGCTAGCTACTTGCTTTAATGGAGAAAGAGAAGAGAAGAGAATGGTGTAGGTGTAAGTGCAAGTGAGTTGTGCTGAGGCTTATATAGACGACACATAGGTGGGCACCGAAACCAACATCAAACCGGGTCCTTCAAAACCTACTTTTTATGTTTTGGTTCGGATTATGGTAATGGGTACAACATCCAATATGGATCTTCCAAGTATGTATACTGGTATGAATGAATATAAACAGATGACTGGATGAACCAGTAGTTTATTAATTAATTGTGGATTTCTATGTGAAAAGTTTCTTATGCACCGTTAAATATATATGTAGTTATCAATGTCTTATTTTTTTTTTAAAGTTCTCATCATTTAGAGTAGGTTTATAAATCTGCCAGCTACAAGGACATCAAATGCTTGTAATTTCAATTTACTATCGATGAACTTCTAGAAAATTAAAAGTGATTTCTGCAAATATTTAGACAATAAGGTTGGATTAAATATTTATCCCACAACTATGATACTTGATAAATTTTGCACCCAAGGCAATATTCCTATATATAAAAAAAAGTAACATTTTTTTTTAAAGATGATTACAGTACAAAAATTATCTTTTGTATGATCACGTAAATGGTTAACCATTCTATTATAATACAAATTAATCTTATTACAGCTATTAATGTATTTAATATCATTTGAATTTATTACAACAATCTGTCAATTAAAATATTAAAGCATATATATATTATCTACTATCCAATGCCCGAATTTTTTTTCTAGCATTTAAAAAAAAATACGGGATTGGCTTACCTTTCTAAAAATTCCAATCTTAGCCGGAAAGCATATATATATTGTCTGAGCACCATCTAATAGTAGCACACATATATTATCGGCATGCCATCATCTCATATTGGACATTGTATGTTAAATTTCTCTCAACGTTCTTCATTTTTTTCTTTTAGTTGTGCATATATTATCAATGTGCAACCTTTGGGCGGTGCTCATATAATATATGTGTTCCCACCAAGATTGATTTTTTTTTTAAAAATATATGCCAACTCTACATTAATTTTTTTGTTTTATTTTAAATACTAACTAAAAGAAATTCAGATCCAATACTCACTCTTCAATAAATAAATAGGTGTTAAGTTATCCACAGATGTCAATTCTATTTGTGTCAACTGTAATTTACTCGCTAAACAAATAGGCGTTACGTTATCCACAAATGTCAATTCTATTTGTATCAACTATTACTTGCTCTTCAATAAATAGGCATTACGTTATCAACAAATGTCAATTCTATTTGTGTCACATATAATTAATATACAAAATTTAACAAATGTGCATTATGTTGGCTATAAGTATCAATCTTTGCTATGTTTCATGTGACATATATACAAATATAATCAAAATTACTTGCCTAAACTATTTTATATATGCTAACTAAAATAATTTCAGATCCAATGCTCTCTCTACAATAAATAGGTGCTACGTTATCCACAAATAATGTTAATTAAATTTGTGTCAACTGTGACTTATATACAAAATTTAACAAATGTGCATCACGTTGTCTATAAGTATCGATCTTTGTTGTGTCACGTGTGAAATATGTACAAATATAATCAAAATTATTTGCCTAAACTATTTTGTATATGCTAACTAAAACAATTTCGGATCCATTTCTCATTCTATAATAAATAGGCATTAAGTTATCCACAGATTAATATCAATTATATCCGTGTCAGTTGTAATTTATATACAAAATTTAACAAATATACATCATGTTGTCTATCGTCCTTTATTGTGTCATATATATATGAACTATGTACAAATATAGGCAAAATTATTTGCCTAAACTATATCGGACTGGATCCATGAAAATTATTTGCCTAACCTATTTTGGGTTAGGACTCATGGAAGGCAATACACGAATTCCCACTTGATGGAAGCCATATAAGAACCCTAGCTAGATTCAATTTGCCCATAACCGCGAGGTTCTTAATTAATTTGTTGGTAATAATGTTGGACGTACCGAGGCTCCATTCAATTTTCATTGTAGTTACCGTTTTATTAATTTTTCCCCTTTCAGTCAGAGTAATTGAAATTTTTGTGTCTTTTTGTGTAAAATGGTTGAAAGTGGCAGGCTATTAGTATTATTAGTAACTGTAGTAGCTAGCTAGTGTACCAAACGCCCCCTGAAAATTTTGGTCCTGTGGGCTGCTGCATCTGCATGCATGCGTTTCTGGATTAATATATAATTAAATAGTTAATTTAATTTGTTTCCTAGTTTTCTTTCTACATATGCAACTTTTCTTAGAATTGAATTGGAAAATTAATTTCCTTTGCAAGATCTGTGCTTGCTTCTTTTATAGCACATTGATTCTTTTCCACTACCCCAGCCTTCACTCTAATAAACTTTTATGATTAGGAATTAGAAACATCATTAAAAATTAATAATACATTACGAATACTTTTTTTGGAAAAGAAAAATCCTAATATATAAAATTGTTCCTAAAAATATATATTCTCTAAACCATCCTATCGACATCATGACAAGAAGTTGACATACATACATATGCACATGCCAAATCGAACTTATTCAACCCATGCTCCTATGTCCCTTTAGACTTTCTCTTTCTTTAAAGCGGTTTCATATTTTTAAAAAAAAAAAAATAGTGACAGTGCTAGATTTTGGGATAGGTTATTTTATATTTTTATTTTATTTACTCTTTTAAGTTTTAACATAAGATAAGAGTTTAAAAAATCTTTAAATTTCAAACTTTAGGATCTTTTAAACATAACATGATAACAATGCCTAATTGGCACTGTAGTTCTCATTATATTAATTAAAAGTTAATTAATTGTAAAGCTTTATATATGTAAATAAGATTCATTTGGCTGTGACCAAAAGTATGACATTTTGTAATATCATAATAAGGAAAGGGTTCTTTTGAAAATCTGAAAGAGCATATGTGCTTGCGTGATTCTCGTTTTTGTCTTTATCTTTTTGTTTTTTGGTTAATAATTTCAAGATGCAAAATTTAACCACACATAGGAAACTTTTTTATTATTTCGGCTACTAAATTGATAATGCATATAAAAGCAAGTTGAGGTATAAAAATTGCCCAGTAAATAACTCGATCTAGACAAATCGCTGAATTCGTGGTACTAACATTTCTGCGCATAAACAAATTAAATTCACCTCTTCTCTTATTATTTATTTATTTTTATTTGGAATTTGACTCGAAGACAGCTTTCATGTCCCCGGCCTCACATTATATTCTAGTTTATCTAATTTTAGTACAATATTAATTTTGATTTGTGGTCGTTCCTCGTACCCTTGGCCTTGGGCTCATTTATGTAAGCATATTACGGAAACCAGGGGAATTGAAATAGATATCCACTTGAATGAACGCAAAATGCTAACACACTCGTCATTCCTATCATCATTTTTTTTTTTGGGAGTAAAAGATGAAGGTTCAGCTTTCAAATTTCGTTAAAAACAGTCACATAACTCCGAAACATTGGATACAAATTATAAATTTATCAATTTATCAAAAGAGGTAATTTAACTTAATTACTCAGTTGATCTCTCTTATTAAAGTTGGTAGCCAATAGTACAAAAGAAAAAAAAATACAAAGGAAATTGACTTTATGGTTTTAACTTCATATATGTTCAAAATATGGCAAAAAGTTAGATATTGACCCTTAAGTTTTTTCCTTCAAATTTTAATATTAGTTGTCTGATGCTGAGCTTATCTATTTATAGTTATGACAAGTATAGTGATGCATGTTGTATTAAAATAAAATCACACAACATTTCTAATTTCTCACAAGTGACTTTTTTTTTCTAATGACCATACAATTCGGAATTTCCAAGCTTAAAGAAATTACTACCAACCATTTATTAAGTATCATTTTACTACATATTCAAATCAGTTGTTCTTTTGACTAGGTTTCGTTTTAATTTCTGAAGAGCACAACGCACAATGCATGATACAAATATATATTTTAATTGATATAGCCCAACGCACAAATGTTCAAATTATTGATATAGGTTCTTAATTTTAAAAAAGTCCGTGTAATTTAATTTCGGTTTGAACTTTAAAGCTCATTTAAATTGCAAAATAATAATAATAAGCCCATGTAGCATAACGGACCGCTATTACCGCTATAGTGGTTGTAGCTCAATTAGTGCAGTTTTACTCCATAGCTTAGCTTTTTAGTTACAAAACTGCTATAACTAGCTATTTAGAACACTACTTAATGCTAAGAAATTATAGTATTTTTAAAAATTAATTTAACAGGTTTAATTAATAAATAGAAGAAGAGACTGTCTTCTAACTCCAACATTCAGATTTGTCACAACTAATTGTTTTATAATTTAAATAAATAAATTGTATGAAATTTAATTGTTAGATTATCTATATGTATCTTGAGTGGCATGTCTCTAAATGCTTTTAAGTCTCTATATGTTGAGTGACATCTCTCTAATTAATTTTAATAAATATGTTATGCGTGTTACATATATCATGTCTATAATATTTTCTAAATTAAAATTTTATTTTAAAATAAATAACAATCTAAGTAATTCCTCATCAACACTTAAATCACTATTAATTAAAGCACTCGGTAAACAATCAAAATATTTGTAAACCGGAGATAGAAACCGCCCCCTCCAAAACCAAAAAAAATAAGGGGTAACAAAGCACATGCTTCAAGTACATAACAAAACAGCATTTAAGAAGTCACCTGATATTTCATTTCATTTCATTTAAAGCTTGTAAGTCCAGAGACATGGCCTAGACACCGACCAAACACATGCAGAAGCTACAACTTAAGCCAACACTTGGCACGTTTTGCCTACACATCAGACAACACAACTAAATAATATTAACAAACAAACAAATAAAATTGTAGCAAGGCAAAGGCAAAAAGGCAAAGGCACATATTTCAATTGATCTTGACTGACTGTCAATATCACTTTTCACTTTTCACACACAACAGATCAAAATCTAGCTCAATTTACGAATCTTTTATTTAAAATATATAGTGGGTTATCTCATGTAGATGTAGTGCTTTGCGACCTATATATTGTTGTGTAGTGTGAACCAAAAACTAACTTTTTTTATTTACCTATCACTATTCACTACCAGAGAGAAACAACACTATTTTAAGTGCCCCCCAAACCGATCCATTAAATTAATTAAACTCTACTTGATGTTACTTGACCCCCAATTAACTCTACATTTCTGTTTCTTTTTTTTTTCTCTACTTTTTCTCCCTTTTTAGTAGTCTAGGGACTAGGGTGCATTCATTTTTTATGAATCATTTATTTTATATAATTCATAATATTATTAAATAAAATTTTTGATTGTAGAAGATGAGATCTCCATCACTTAGATAGAATGTGTATTAAAATAGAGTCATATTAAATTTGATTGATCTTCTACTAAAATGTCAATAAAATTCAAATTTGAATCGTTTCATTGTTAGAGTTTTCAATTACAGTCAAGCTAGTACGAATTTAAGTCAAACGGTTAAGAAGTATTTTATTGGATCAGCTTCAAATAACAATTAAATCCATTGAAACAAATATATTTAACGAGTTATGTGTTTGTATGCTAAATTTGTTAATTTTCAATTTTATTTAGTGTAAAGTGGAGAGGTCAAAAAATAATGATGACTGAATGTAAATCAAATTATACACATTCTTTTATTTTGTACCACTTTATTTTTTATTAAGTTAATTCAAAAGCTTATAAAATTTTAAATGTAATGTGTTATTCATAAAGTAAATCGGTTTCAAAAAAATTAATCTGTGAGAATCAATGGCAAAGACAATACTCTATATGTGGGATATCACAAGTTCAAAACTCAGACAAAATTTTTTTTGTAGATATTACATAGTTGAATGACTTGGTCTTCAATCTTTTCTTCAAAAAAAAAAAAAAACCACA
>JARJHM010000756.1:0-153280 GCA_033356055.1 Carex pumila | reverse complement strand
ATAACCCATTTCAATTCATGCCTTCCAAGTAATTTAGTAAGATTTGTCAAGGCTCCAATATATCCAATTGGACATATTCAAACAATTTTGCAATTTTGCAATATAGTCCCTAACAAGTTATCAATTCATACATCACAACAAAACATGTACATCTCATACATATCCACACCAAATTCCAAATATCACCATTCAAGTAATTCAACTAAATTAACCAAATTTAAACCAACATTTCATCAATTCAACAATTCAAATTAACCATGCAATCAAAACAAACAATTCATGTAATCAAAACAAACAATTCATGTAATCAAACACACAATTAATCTATCAAGTTTTTATTTTGAAATTTGCGGTCTACTCGTCGTTCATGGGGTCATTTGGTGCATCAGGCGCTTCTTCTTCTCCACCACCTTCAAGCTCCTCTTCCAAGTCATCTAGGTCCTCTTCCTCAACTAGATTCTCACGTGCTCGTGCCGGGCTTCCCAAGGGACCATATTGCCGGATGAAGCGATTCAAGAGACTGGATTGTGCTTCATCAAGCGTGTTGAGAGCTCGAGCATGTTCTCTCAATTGTCTTCTTATCTTCAACTGTCCCTTGTCCAGATTATCGAACCTCTTTAGCACTGCTTGATGATTCTGTTGAATCTCAAGACGTTGAGCATTCATTTGTTGGCACAACCACACCAGTTGTGCTTCTTGGCCCTATGGAGGAACAAAATCACCCGCTTGTGGCATGTATTGTGGTTGTTGAGGTTGAGGTTGAGCCGGGGCTACTACTTCTTCCGGATCCCAATATTGATTGGGTAAGGCTTCCGGATGGTTTATCCATTGATTGATGGCTCTTGCATCGGGTTCATAACGCCTCAGACCGAATTGTGAATGACCATGGACCCACCCGATTTTTGTCAAGTGATCAACCAAACTGGTCAGGAATGCCACTTCTGCATCTTCCGGTAATCGGATATGGTTGAGGCGGATGATTTTATGAATGAGATGGGCATACGGCAGAGAATGGTTGTTGGTTGAAAATGCACCATTAATGTGACGAAGAAAGAAGTAGGGTATGTTGATCATTTTCTCATCCAATTGAATGAGGTGACGAAGAAAGTACATGAGTCCCCATTCAAGATTGGTTTTGATTGTGGCTTTGGGCATGAGGATGTTGTTGATAAAGAGAAAGAGCAACCGATGTAGAGATCGAAGGTGAGAAACATAGATTGAAGACCCGGATATGTAGTTTCGGTCAAACCATTTCTTGTAATCAGTTGAGGATCCATCGGCATAAAGAGGCCAACTCCTCAAGGGGTAGGTTTCTATCCATAAGGTCTCTGGCAAAATCGGCATCGGCATATCCTATCAAGTCTAAATCTGATTGTTTGCCATACCATAATTCCAAATTTAAACTACCCTTGACATATTTAAGAATTCTTTTAAAGGCTTTCAAGTGCAATTCTTTGGGATTTGCTTAATACCTAGCACATAGACATACCGCAAACATTATATCGGGTCTACTAGCAGTTAAATAGAGTAGGCTACCTATCATAGCTCGGTATTGAGTGATGTCCACCGATGTGCCATTTGGATCCGAGTCAAGATTTGCATTCGTAGCCATTGGTGTCTTGCTTGTATTTCTTTCGGTCATTCCAAATTTCTTGATCAACTCCTTCGCATACTTGGTTTGACTAACGAAGGTGCCATCCATGAGTTGCTTGATTTGGAGTCCCAAGAAGAAATTCAATTCACCCATCATGCTCATCTCGAATTCACTACTCATAAGATAAGAAAATTCCTCGGCAAGTGTCGCATTAGGTGAACAAAAAATTATATCATCTACATAAATTTGCACCACCAAAAGTGATCCATCTCTCTTCTTGGTGAAAAGAGTTGTGTCATTATTGCCTCTAATGAATTCATTTTCAATTAGAAAGGAACTTAATCTACCATACCATGCCCTAGGGGCTTGTTTGAGTCCATATAGTGCTTTGGTAAGTCTATACACATGATTAGGAAATGTTGGATCAACAAAGCCTTGAGGTTGATTGACATACACCTCCCCATCTATGAATCCATTCAAAAATGCACTTTTAACATCCATTTGAAATAATTTGAAATTTTTGTTTGAGGCATATGCTAAAAGCATTCTAATGGATTCAAGACGAGCTACGGGTGCAAAGGTTTCTTCAAAGTCAATACCTTCTTGTTGTTTGTACCCTTGAGCTACCAACCTAGCTTTGTTGCGAATTACATTTCCATCTTCATCCTTTTTATTTCTAAAGACCCATTTGGTTCCAATAATCATTCTATCATTTGGCTTAGGTACGAGTTCCCAAACTTTGTTCCTTTCAAATTGAGCAAGTTCTTCTTGCATGGCACAAATCCAATTAGGATCTACATTTGCATCTTTGAAATTTTTAGGTTCGATATGAGATACAAACGCACAATGACCTATCATTTGAGTTAATTTGGATCTTGTTTTAATTCTTTCCCTAGGATCACCAATAACATTAGAAAGATGATGAGATGGTACTTCCCTTAGGTCTTGAGGGATTTGGTACTCAATTCTTGTAGGTTGTATCTCTTCGGTTTGCATTCCTTCAACTATTGGATCCATCTCCTTATTGGTTTCATCTTCAATTTGTTGATCCGTCTCAATAATTTTGGTTGTATCCATTTCGGGTTGAGTTTGCTCGGGTTGATTCTCAATTATGTCGGTTCTTGTCTCAACTTCATCTTGATCGAGAATCTCAACTTCATCTTGATCGAGAATTGGCACTTCAACACCTACAATTTCAATACCTTTCTCGATCTTTTGATTAGCATTTTCATCAAATTTAACATGTACGGATTCAATTACGATTCTTTGAGATGGAATGTAAATTCTATAGGCTTTACTTGAGTTTGAGTATCCTACAATCATTCCCTCAATTGATTTAGAATCAAATTTGGTCACTTTGGGAGATTCATCAAGAACAAAGCATTTTGAACCAAATACTTTAAAATGAGATATCTTAGGCTTGTACCCTTTCCATAGCTCATATGGTGTTTTATTCAATATGGTCCTTATAATAGAGCTCTTTCTTTGATTATTTCCAAAGGTAACCGTACCTCCATCATATGGTTCTAAGAGTTTGAAATTAGATTTGTCACCGGTCATATGGTGTGAGCATCCACTATCAATGATCCAAGCACTTTCCTTTTGAGATGAAATCAAACATACCTACAAAGTATATATTAGTTATTTTTGAGTTAGTAACTAACATATACCTTGTCTTTAATCTCCCCCTTTATGTTTGGCAATTATAATTCTTTTAGGGGAGATTAAGTGTGAACCTAAGCTAGTATAGCTTTAGGAACCCAAACAACATTATATTTGTTGTTTACATTCCTAAATCTACATTCTAAGGAAGTGTGACCAAATTTACAACAATAGTTGCACATTGTAGTTGATTGCTTTTGAGTAGTAGAACCTTGTTTGAGAATGGATTGGTACTTCACTTCATGCATGTTGCTCTTGTGACTACTATATGACCTATTTGCAACTTTAGATGCAATGCTCTTGGTTTTGTTAGAATCAAATCTATTGTGATGTTGGGGAACATCTCTAGCTAAACCATTTCTTTGAGTTTGGTTTTGTAAAGCAATTTTATTTTTGAATTCATAAAACCATCCATCGGGTCCTTTAAAATAGGTCTTGTTTGACTCTTTTGGATTAAAAGTGTTCCTATCACTATTGTTAAAAACATTTTTGTTCTTAGAATTTCTTTTATTGTACTTGTACCTAAATGCATAATTTGGAGACTTTCAATCTTGTTTAGCATTTAAGGCATGAGAGGACATCAATTTTGATGACTCTTTGTTCAAAGGAGTTAAACCATTTTTAGTAAAAAATTGATAAGTTGAATATTGTTCACAATTAAACTTTAGTTTGGCATTAGGAATACTCGAGGTTTGAGAATGTTCCCCTTTTTCTTTAGGGCCTTGCATGTGATTAGATTTAAGTGAGGATTTACCCTTCTCAAATCCAAGACCAACTCTATCATTTTTATAATAGGATTGATCATGTATCAACTTGCTCACATAATAGGGATCTAGACTAGTGACTTTTGATAATTCACTAGGAGATCTCAATGCCCGTATTTCGGTTTCTAAGGTTTGAACTTTCACTTTTAAAATGCCTATTTCACCTAAGTGTGATGCTTTTAACTTTATATTTTCAAGTTCTAACATGTCATTTTTAGCAATTAATTTTTGAATAATACCTTCCTTCTCAACCAAGGTTTTATTGGACTCATCAAGGAGTGATTTCAACCTAGATTCATTATCATTGTGCATTAGAATTTCATCTTTGAAAGTGCTTGCATCGTTAGTGTCTAATCTATTGGTACACAAGTCATTGTTGGTCTCATTTGTGATTATGCAATTTTCAATATCAATTTCACCGCTATATTCTTCACCACCTTCATTTACATATTCAAGTTCGGTCTCATAACCATCAAGACTAAGTGTTGAATGTACCTCATTAGCGATGTTTGTTGAGGTGGTGACACCATCATCTCCCTCCTTGGCATTCCTTGATTTAACAAGCTCTATGAGAAAGTTGATGGTTGTTTCATCGGTGATGTTCTTGCTAGCTATAATTGAGTCTATGTCAATTTTCGAGGTATCTTCATCTACACTTGCCATCAATGCAAGGTTGATCTCCTCTTCATTCTCCGATTCCGTATCAGATTGTTCGGCCTCACTATCCGAGAACAAGGCTTGCATAGCCTTGGCTTTCTTCTTTTTGTACCCATCGTACTTTTGTCTTGGTTTTCGATCTTGTTGTGCTTCGCCATCCGTGTTCTTCAATTGTGGAAATAGCTTGAAGCATGTTTGAATGGAATGCCCTTCTCTATGGCAAGCGAAACACATTAACCTTTTGTTCTTCTCTTCTCGTTCCCTGTTGTATTTCCTTTCAAAGTCAAGCATTCCTTGAAACATCTTGGATAAGAGAAGAGCATCCTTGGATGTTTCATGATCAATTTTGTTGATAAATTGATCATTTGAGAGACGGGTGTTTGAGGAGCTTGGAAAGTTTCGATTTTGTGCCGGAAAAGCTACGGTTTTGGATTTTGAGCTTTGCTTCAACTCACCGAATTGTCAAAGTTTTTCTTCAAAACTCCTAAAATGTGCATAGAAGTCATCCGGTGTGAATGTGTCGTGCGTGCCTTGAATTGCTTCTAGGGCACTCACCAATCCGGACCATCTATCCCTCATGAGCATCACCCTCAATAGCTTTCCTACAATTTTATTGTTAGAAAGTGGTTCTCCCAATTCGGTAAACTCATTTTGGATATGCATAAGTCTATTATACATATCCTCAATGCTTTCACCATCTTCAACCTTAAAGGTTTCAAATTTTGCTTCTAAACCGGTTATTTTGGTTCGTTTGATTTGGGTATTTCCTTCATACCGGTTTACAAGAGCATCCCACATTTCTTTTGCACTTGATGCACTCCCAAAGAGTGAGGCTACCGATTCACTAACCAAATTGAATATGGCATTAGTTGCTAAGTCATTGTCTTTCTTGGTTTGTTTGGAATCGATGGTCTCAATTTTGGCATCGGTTGAACTATCGGTAGCAACATTTGTGTATGTTGGTGTATACCCCTTTTCAACCACATACCATACCTCAAGGATATTCAAGTAATTAATCATGGTTTTCTTCCAATGCATGAAATTTTTGGTAGTAGTACCAAAAATTAGGGGTTCTTTCACGGATCTATAGGGTGCCATTTGTCAAGTTGATCTAATCTCCAATTAAGTGTGTCTTAATTCGAGTAACTTGCTCTGATACCACTTTGTTACACTTAGGGGCACCTCTAATTGCTCAAAAACTGAAATTAAATTGCAATTGAAATTAAATAGATGAGTTTAGAGAAATTTGACACGCAGGATGTTAACGGAGTTCACAAAGGCCTACGTCTCCGGGGCTTCGCAACCTTGAGTGGTGCGCCTTTCTATTACCCAATACGAAAGGATTACAACTTGTGAACCATTGAGCCCTTACACACCAAGCGGGAAGTCAAACGACCAACTCAAAGAGATGAGAACAAGGTCTCAATTGTCTAGAACACAAGAGAAACACTCAATAGATTACTCTAACCTAATCTAGATCAAGATTAGTGAAGTAGGTTTGAGGTTGCTTGAGGGATTTTGAAGTTTTAAGCTCTCACAACAATGGAGTAGGCTAAGCTCTCAGAAAATCACTTTTAAAATTATTAGGGTCGGCTGAGATGGATTTGAAAGTGATCCCTTCAGTCTATTTATAGTGGCAGCTCAAAAATGAGTTGTTTGACATAAAACGTACCAACGTTTTATTCAAATACGATTTAGGGTTTTAATTCTCTGACAGCTTAGAAAACGTTACATAACGTTTTATAACCGTTACAACGTTTCAAAACCGTTATAACGATTTATAAACGTTACAACGTTTATTGCTTGTATTGAACAGCTGCACTCCAGTTGTTCTGTAGCTTTTAAACGTTACAACGGTTGTATAATGTTATAACGTTATAACTTGATTCTTTTGAGGCTTCTGATTATTATAAAACATTACCAACGTTTTGAAAACGTTCATAACGTTTTATCTCAATTTAATCAACCTCACACATACTTTACCAAGCATTTGATTTTACAATATGTATTCTTGATAAAGGTCTTCATGATTTCTTCAGTCCAAGCTTATTATTTAACAGTTCTTACTCTTCTTGGACCTACATATTCTCAAAATAGAAGAAATCGTAAAATTCAATAATTGTATGTTTTTGCAAATTAGTCAAATAGACATAAAAGATTATTGTACGAACAACAGAAGGAGTTGGAGGTGATTGAAGAAGAGGGTTTGTTGGATGATGACGAGAGGTACAGAGGCAGGAACACTAAGAGATTGTACTCTCTAGCGTTTATTGTGGGATTTTTCGTGCCAAACAATCTGAGAATCCACGAGTAGTTATGAAGGTATGAATAAAAATTTACCATCTCAATTCTCAAGTTTGAATCTTTGGTTGATTTCATAGTAACTAGATTAAGAGTGTTAATTGGATCCGGGTAGTTTCATATCAGTTACATAATAAGCTGTTTGAGTAACTACGTACTTAGTAAACAGTTTATAATAGTGCACCACTCTGTTAGACCAAATTTATACTGTGGGTTCCTTCTTTTAGACAATGTTAAAGCTCTTAGTAAATCAGGAGAACACCACTTTGTAGTTTCATGTACTCAAGATTTAGATCGCCCCAAATAAAATTATGATTTCTGATCCAAATTTAGAATAGTACTATGCAACCCTTGATTGATTTTGAGATCTTCCTCTCTGTATCATGATATCACATTTCAGAATTTTATAATTCAAGTAGTAATTGATGCATCACTTGTACCTACCAACATGGCAACCTTAAATTCTACTGTAAAATTCACGTACCTCAACACTGGTACCTTCTTTGGCATCCATGTGGCAGCCACACCATTTGAGTTGACATATAACTAGCTGACCTTGGCTAGCGGTGATGTAAGCCTCTGATTTCCTCTTTTCTATGCTATTACTATTTTATTTTAATTGTGAATGTTTCAGATAGGATGGGTTAGATTTGGGTACGATTTATCATGATTCGAGAAAAAATGGCTTGGTGGAATCTGATTTGGATGTGATAATTACAAGGCACCGTCTCTCCATTGTTCTCCGATCAAACCTCCACAAACATTAACTAACCACGATCGATTGATTGATTGTGATTCAAGATCCATATTTCATTGATCGATTGGGATTCAAAATTCATATTTCAGACGGTCTAGAATCTCCAAAATAACTTAAAATTTAAGTTTGGATTCAAACAGTCCGATCAGAGAATCCAGATCAATATTTGTGCAGATTCTTCTCGGATGGTCTGGATCCATAGTTATCCTTCTTTTATTGCAATGTTTGGGGAACAACTTCTATCCTAAGAACTTGAACCATAATGAAATAAGTAATAGTTGACGTTTTGAGCTACTAAGTACTTCACTCCTCGGATTTTGTTTACTTAATTCCTAAAATGTTTCATATCTGGTTTGTTCTTCAGGTTACGAGTCTAATAGCAGAACTGGCAGCAGCTGCAATGAAAATATCTCTTGTAAATGTTGGTGCAGCCAACTCTTCTAGGATCTTGGACCCTCTTCCCATACTGCCCAACTCTTGTCTTCCTCACAACTTCACAAGCATCTATCCAAGGGCAAAACTGGAAAAGCAAGTGGGAAATCTATTGCAGGCACTGTCAATGGTGACATTAATGGTTTGACCCCTCTCAGCCTTTCACTGACTTTGGACAAATTATATGTGTGGGAGAAGAGATTATACAAGGAAGTCAAGGTAGCTTTTTGTCTTTTTCCCTCCTTAATGGAAACTTTCACAAGTAACCCTAGAAATCTTAAATTGTCTTATACAATTTGTAGTTGATAAAATTATCAACTGCATGATCATGCCCGAATCCATTTTGGTCTTTAGTCCCACAATTTACGGGACATGATCGTGTATATGTGCTTTAGAAGTAGCACTAGAAGCAGTTTGTAGCTTCCTATTTGCCTATCTGATATAATTTTTAAAGATTTTCTTCCTATTTGCCTATGATTTTCAATTTCAAAGTTCTGACAACCATCTGACAGAATTTTTGTTTATTGAATTTCTCAATCAGGAACTAGACTTGCATTTCTCCCCTTCATCAATTTTTATTTATTGCATTTCATCAATTTGACTATTCTTACATATTTCTTATATATAAACTCTTATATTTTCAAAATTATGGTACCAAAATATAGAAGATTTGTACTGACCATATGGTACTGGTTATTGACATGCTTGTTTTAAATTGAATTTCTTAATATTCTTGTAGAGCAAATGAGGAGTCGAAAGCTGTCACCAAAGCAGCAGCTATGAAAGGTTAGTTCTTTGATTGCAAGGTGTTAGTTCGAGTGGTGACAAACGAAAGCTTTGAAAAGGTACCATGTTGGCTATCACTGGAAACCGTAGTCAGGTCAGTAGCTGAGCTCCAAATTATGGAAGATCAAATCACAGTCAGATTTGCCACAAGAGAAGTACTGACTGCACCACACCAGTTAGAAAACCAGTCAAGAAGAAGGGGACCGAATCAGGAGGGCACTATTGGGGAAAATCCGATAAACCAATGATTAGACCAAGGAGACTTCCTAATTGAGAGATAAACAAACCTCTTAGAAGTTCACACGGGCTGCATAGCAGTTGCTGGTAAGAAAATTGAGTATTTGGGTATGAAACAGGCACAACAGGGCACTTTCTGGTAAGAAAAGTAGTCAGAGAGTTAGGGAGAAAATTGCAATTAGAACCCTTACCTATTCACTTTTTACAAAATGGAAAGGGGCTGGTATATAGGTGTTTTTTTACCTTTTTTATAAATTAGGAAACTTTGATAACTTAAAGTAGTATGTTATATTTTGCTTTGTAGGTTTTAAAGTACTTTGATGTAATTCTTAGATCTTTTAAATTAATATAGTACACCTACGGACTTCTTTCAAATGAAACCAAATAAATTATAGTAATAATCAACACTTTTGAGATTGTTGAATTGATTCACAGTAGTGATTATGTTCTTTGCAAATGGAAGAAAAGCTACGCACATTTTTTTCTGAAGTAAACTGTGGCTAATTCGCAAGGAATTCTGCAATGAATGTATCTATGTTAAGAGTTTTGTATCTATTGACGTATAGAATTTGTTGAAATTATATCATTTTGTATGATTTTTTTTTCTCTCTTATAATTTGTCCCCGTTGCAACGCACGGGCACGATACTAGTAGTTACTTTATATATATATTAGAATAAATGTCTGATTAGAAAACAAATGTTTGTTTTTGTGATGATGATGTTATGTGTTGTTCTGTGGTGCTTTATATTTCTTTTTTTTGTTTTTTTTTTGTTTTGAGGTGACTGTTATGGACTAGTTGATTTAGTTCATAGTCTGAATTGATTCAGTACCTGCTTAGCTGATGAGCGATTGTTCTGGTCCGGTCAATTCAGTTTCCGGCCTAGTTTGGATTCAGTGCCTTCTCGGCTGTGATTTGCATACAAAGGACACTATCAATATGCTCCTATCACTCTAATTAAGCAAGGATGATCAATTTGCATTCACAGGATGCACATATTCTTGTGCGTTTTTTTGTTTTGTTTAGCTATGTATTTTTCACAGACACTAGTTGTTTAATCTTATGTAACAGTTACTTTGTAACTTTTTTTATTAATAAAACTGCCTACAGATTTCAGCAAAAAGAAAAAAGAAAAAAGGTGTGTGTTGATTGCTCAATATAGTATATTAATTTAATTAAAAATCTGATACTCATTCTTGATTACCTTATATAAACTTTTAAAATTTAGGGGGAATTTCTTGGATATCCTTCACAAACTTCGAAATTGCACATATTCCTCTCTAAAATTTATAATATCATACTTATCATTCATTCAATTAATAAAATTCACAAATTCATTTAATTTTTTGTTTTTTCAATTTGAACACATTTCAAATTTATAAAGCACCCATTATATCCTATATATTTTTATTTTTTTAATAAAGGATAAGATAGATATTTTATAAATTAAAATGAGTTTTAATAATAATAAGACAATAAATATGGTAAATTTGTGAGTTTTAAAAATTAGAATATGATATTATGAACTTTAGATTTTTTTTGAAAGACATACATAAAATTCTTACTTAAATTTGTAAGTAATTCAAAAGAACCAAAAAAAGAAAAATAGAATAAAAGCCGGCCGACAAATTCTAAAATCCACGGGAATTTTTTATCTATAAAAATTATTAAAGTCACATGTATGGAAACAAAAATAGTACTTGGATTCTAACAAATTTATAAAGATCTAGCTCAATGAGTCCAATCCAAATATATGGATCGATGTCAATGGTCTAAATCCATAGATATATTTTACGTTAAAATAAATAGGCATTGATGAAAAAATTTGAAATATAGATACTACAAAAAATCAGATAAGTGGATCAGCCTCAATAATAAAGAATTATTGAGATTGATTTATATATTTGAATCAGACTCACAGACACAGAACCAGATCTTTCTAAATTTATTAAAAATCAAAATACTATTTCTGTTTCCATACGTCAGCCTTTATAGAAATTTCTATGGATAAAAAATTTCCAAATTCAACAGCCCAAAAATTCGGCTAATTTTCTCCTCTGCAGCCGACATCGGGCCATAGGATCCCACCCCAAAAGACCCATCTTCTTCCTCTTAATTAGCTAAACCTACATCCCGATATCCCAAATCCCTCTTCCGATCATAGACCGCAACGACCTTAATCCGTATATAATCAAATCTGAAAAATCAATTAGTCGCTGACAAACCAGGAGAAAGGAAGAATCGGCGTAAATCGGACATAAGGTTAGTCTGATTCAAGCTTTTTTTTCACCAAAACCAAAACGCACCGGTTTGGAAAATCGCGCAAAAATCGGATCCTGGGCTGCCGAAAAATTGATTTTCCAAGCCATGGTAGGCGCGTAACAACTAACAACGAACTAGGTACAAGGTCCTAGCTTTAAGGTACTCCACAGCAAACTATAGGTTGTGGGAGGGAGGTGGGGGTGGGGGGGGGTGAGCTGGGCTCCGTCTCTGGTGTCTTTTGAGCTCCTTTCTACTGAATTTAATTGGATTGTAGCAATTTTTGGTACTTTCTATAAACTCAATTTTGATCATCGCAGGATTTTTGTGCTGGACGATTTATTTCCACGAACAATGATATTTGCATATATTTCAGATATTTAATTTGTGCCTTATTGCAAATGAGCTCCAATAACAAATCTGACATGTCAAATAGTGGGTCTGAGAGCCCATTATTTTCCACCGGACCGCGTGGGGCTGCCTTTCTTGAAAAGCCCGGGAGCTCTCGCGAGAGCATTGCAAACCGCATACAGTCTTCGGCCCTTGGCACCACCAGGTCAGCTGCCGCCACATCAGTGCATGGGGATAATATTGCCCTTGTCCAGTCGATTATAGCTGATGTGAAGCCAGTAATTCCTGCACAATCCCGTCCTGCTGAAATGAGACGGATGGTAGGATCCCTTGTTGCTAACATCTCTGACGAGCTGGGATCTGGAAGGCATGCGGAGGATTTCAAAAGGACAAGATCTAAGCTTGTTGAAAACGTAAACAAGGCTGGGTATGCTTCTGTAAAATTTTGTTATTCTACTTCTTAAAATTCAATATAAATTGTGGTAAAGTAATTGATTGAGCTAGGTTAAGCTGTTTGGGGGTAAGGGGTGGATATTTGCATCTGCAGATGTTTCAGACTTCCAGTTTATTTCTATTAGCTTTTGAATTTCGATATATCTTAAGTGTGCACAAGTGTTCATTTTTTATTTTTTATTTTTATGTTGGTGTTTTCTTGTATTGTTTGGTTTATTTGAAATGAAAGAAATAAAATGCTTGAGTTAGGCAGTTAACCTAACTAATGAGTTCAACAAGACTGTTATGTCTGACCGTGAAAATTACTCTTTGCAAGATATGTTCATAACAAGTATACATGCAGTATGTGCCCCATCATAAGTAAAAGATATTTATGTAGTGATTATTGGTTAAATTTCTTTGCCTGGTAGTCACTGTAGAGTATTTATTTAATGAGGTATGCATCATTTCATTTATTGCAGCGAAAGAGCAAAGACTATTCAGGGAGCCATTTCAAGAATTGACAAGCTTAGCAATAACAAACCTAACCCACGCAAACGCTCGCGTGGTGAATCCTCAAGTGACCGACCAGGGGGGCCATCTTCAGGTCCAAGTGCCTCTCGGGCAGTCCAGCAGAGCCATTCATCAAATGCTGATGAGTCAGAGATGGGGCCGCCCAAAACCGAACGACCCAAAAATCCAGGACCGAACAGACGGGCCCGCACCTCCATTGCAGAAGTATGAACTTGCTTTTATCATCCCCCCTTTTGTTATATCTTGATTCTCAATTTTAACTGAGTTAAAATAATTCACATGTTTTGGATGTTTTGTAATTTTGTTTCATTATTCCTACATTTTTTTGGGTATCTTATTTGAACTGTGTCACCTCACCTAGGGGTAGTTATGACAGTGCAATTCGTGCTCTTTATTTTCTGTGTTTGGCATAGATTACCCCTCTGAGGTGACTTGCTCTATTAGCAGAGTTAGAAATTTCATCAAATCAAAGTATCCAAGATAACAACATGGGTAAACTGTGATTATTGTTTGGCATACAATTTTGTCCTTTACTGTTTGCGTGAATGGCAACAAAATCTGCTTATTTTGGTAATAGAAAAGAAATAACTCTGTTGGATTACTTTGTAAAAAAAATTGTTCAACTTATGTGCTGTCTATATAAATAGTATTCTTAAATTACTTTTTTACACTGTACTTCTCTCACGTACTTTGTTATCACTTCTGAGGCTTACTTAAATCTTTTAGTAGAACTATTGAAAGTCCCTTCCGGGGGCGTATCCAGGATTTTTATTAGAGGTAGGCAAAAAAAATAATTATTAATATATTAAAATATTATTATTATTTTTGAATCGGAAGCAGAATCAGTAAGTTATCACGAAATCGGAATCGAGAGAATTGGTAGGAATCAGCCGAATAAGATCGAATATAGGGGTGGAAACGGATCCAGGATTTCTACTAGGGTAGGGCAAGAGATCAAGGGTAATTGTGTTTGAAGCTGATTAGCACATCAGGTACTATTGTGGGTAGCACGACATTTTTTTTTTATTATGAGCTCAACTAGGAAATGTAAATACGTGATTTGTTGTACCATGGCGTGATCAAGTCAGATTTTTACGTGTCATGCCTTGACCAAATTCAGAAGGATGATCATGGCACGCTAGTCATGACGTAATCACACGTGACATGTCCAAACATGACCAGTCATTTAATTATTTGTTTTAAGAATTTAAGTTGGTTTATTCATGATTCACCATTCGATGAGGATCTAACGGTCCTAATCACATGTGACTCGCGTGACCACGTGTCGTGCTATGACCAGATTTTTTGCATGATGCATCATGCCATGCCAATAATTCAAAAGATGGTCACGGCACAGGATGTGGGTCACAATACGGGACATGCGAGTCACAGCACGTACTGTGCCCTTTCCGAACTGTGCCGTGCCGTGACGTATCTGGTCACAGTAACTTTTTAACATCCCTAGGCTCCACAGGAGATTTTGGACTCAACAGGGTAGGGTAAAGTTATTTTCTTGGTAGGGCAAGAGCCCAATAGTATATATCGGAAACTTTATTTTCAAAATCCAGATCCTGGTTACATGTGGGTCCGCTCCTGATCGAATACTGGAATTTTTTCAAAAAATTACGTTAAGATAAAAAAAAATAATGCAAAGCATTAAAATATTACATTTTACTTTAAAGCATAGTCCATAAGATCCTTCCTATGAAGTTTGACCCATTTTTGAAAAGTTGACCCTCTGAAAATAATTTAATGCTTTACATTAAAGTTCGCCCCATTCCTTCGTAAAAGAATTTGGCCCATTCCTTTGAAAGAAAAATAACAGGTTAATTGTGGTCCCACTGTGACACCCTTCCTCCCCCTCCCCCCTTCACATTCTATTTCCGAAACAGATCTCAGTTGAAGGTAGGCAAAACCTAAATTCAGGAGCAGGCAAACCCAGATCCAAGCCAACTATATATGGGTCTTTTAACGTTCTTAAAATTCCAAGGGTAAGTAGTTGCCTACCGCAGTGTGGATGTGGCTCCACCGCTGCTTCTGGTCCCTTGTCAGTAGTAGTGCATAAATTCATTTATGGAAACTCCGTTAGCTCGTTTCACAACCTACTGTATTATGAAAAGGAAAGTAATTATGTCTTTTCATATCTTTATTATCACAGTCCAAGTAATGTAATGGGTAATGTAGCTTAATCATGTCCCATTGCAGCCCACAAAAAACTTATATCCAACTTCATATAACCATCAGGGTCGCTCACCTATTTGTCGAGGTGGAACTCTACTTACAGACCAGTCTTGTATATCATGCAACATATCTAAAGCTCCCAATAAGAAGCACATGTGGCACTTGGTCCATCACAGGATCTACTTGGAACTAGACCCAAATGTAATTAAGTACATATAACCACAAAATGGAAGTTTATGACAACGTAGATAAATCATTGAATTTTACTCTAGCTGATTTTTGTTAAATTTGTTACTATAGTTCTTGCGAACATTACAACCTTTCTGAATTTGCTTTATTGTACCACCTTCTATATTTGTTTGTGTTATACAGGTTGTCTTTAATACTTGTGGCCATTTATATCAGTGTTCATCTTGTGTGCCTGACTGAGATTGTTTGAATAAACCTGTCTAACCCATGTGAACTAAGCCTTTGGAGACAAAAAGTCTAGATATGTTCATCAGATTGTTTTGATGGCTCTTCTGGTTGATCCAGTTCATGTTATGTCACTGTGTTGTTAGAATTTATCACTCATCTGTTTTGTATACCTTCTCAGATGGATGCAAGGATTATTGGAACTTCTAGAAGCTCGGGTTCAGTTGATAAAACTAGAGACATCTCAAAAATTAACAATAAGAGCTCAGGAGAAGACAAGCCTTCAGGATTTGCGGCTAACAACAGCTGGGAGAAGCCAAAAATGAAGAAAAAGCGTTCTGTTATTAAGACAGATGCCTCAAATAGTGTTGGTCTGGCTCGCTCAGTCGATGGAGATAGAGAGAGGAAGCAAGAGTTGCTGCCCAAGATTGGTGGGGATTCTCGACCAAAGGTGACAGGAACCCACAGTTCAAGGTGAGAACATGTTGATTAATCTAATTTTATGTCCCTTTTATCCGTTAGCTGTATAAAAAAGGAAACACATTCAGTTACTTTGTGATGCGAATAATTAAAGATGTACATGTGAACTGCATGATGAAGTAAGAAAACGCTTTTGACTTGGGACCTGTCATAGATCTGTTCATGTCGTATTGCCTAAATTGGATTTGAACTAGTATGACTATTTTATTTTATTTCACTTGAGAGACTATTATTATTTAATGCTTCTTAAATTGATGATTATATTAAAAAAAACCCTACTAAATAGACAAGATGCTGTGAATATGCAGGTATGGGGTTACTTTAGCAGCTGGAGGAAGTGGTGGGAAACCAGACACTGAGCAAGGTGGTCTTGAATCCCCCCGGTCTTTGCCTAGGGGTAGTCAAGATGGTGGTGGAGCCTTATCCATCAACAAAAAAGAGCGATTGGGTGGATATGAAATTGGCAACAACCTCAAGGCAATTAATAAGTAATGAACACCAACTGCTGTTTCTATCTTCCTTGAGCACCATTATTTTCTTTTTTCTGTGGAACTTTACCTCAGTATTAATATAATGGATTGGTGGTGTCCAGGTTGACTGATCAAGAAGGTGGCCCAACTACTTCCATTTCAAGGGCAAGCACCTCCATCCGCGGGCCCCGATCAACTTCTGCTGCCTTACCAAAGGCTTCTTCAGGCATGTTTAGAACTCCTGACTCTGACATGTGGGACCAACCTTCTGCCAGCAACAAGTCTGGTACATCTGCTGGTGGTTCCTCCAGCTCTAAGCGCGCAAAATCTGCGCTCTCTCCTTCTCCTCCAGTCACCAAGTGGGCCAGCCAAAGGCCTCCGAAAACATCCCGCGGAGCAAGAAGGTCAAACATAGCTCCCATCATTGGTAGCCAGGGTGGTGAGTCTCAGATGCCAGACTTGCAAGAGAACAAATCTGTGGTTATACCTTCACAAGCAACCCATCGTATCAAGAAAGGGGATCATGCACAATCAAGTAGTGAAGAGTCGGGGGCTGCTGTTCACAAGCCAAAAGACAACAAGAGGAGAAGAGCTGTAGAAACAGAAGAAAGCAATAGCCTGAATTCTCAGAGGATGGGAACTGCAGGCCATCCCCTGAAAAAGAACAAATTAGTGGTGGAAGATGATATTGGGGAGATTGCTGTCAGAAAGCAGGGGCGGGGTGGGCGCGGGTTTGCACCACCTAGACCTGGTAGATCCTCTTCTGTTGAGAAACCCGAAGCAAGTAACACCACTACTAAGCAGAGGAGTGTGAGATCTGGTGTAGAGGGGTAAGAATGGAAATAACCTTTTTTTAAGCTTATAAAAGGGCTCTCTGTTGGGAATTGTTATTCTAACCTTTCTAATCTCTGATCCAACAGTAGGCCTGGAAGACCTCCAGTGAAGAAATTCTCTGAACGAAAGTGTAACACTCGAGCAAGAGAAGTAGCCATTGACTCGCCTTTGGATATTTCAGGTACTTCAATGCGTTAGTGTTTATTTTCTGGTTGTAGCTGAATTGTTCAAATCACTTATGTTGCAAGCAATCAGTCATGCTTTGCAGCCAAACAGTAATCTTATCAGAAAACCTGTGCAGTAAAGCTGAAAACAATAAAAATATGGGTGCATGGATGTAATTTGTGTTTAGTAGTAGGTCTGGTTGTTCTGATTCATTTTTTATGATGGCACACAATTATTAATTGGTTTAGATTGCAGTCATTTAACTTGCTTTATCTTTGTTTTTAGGACAACCTGAGGATGATCGTGAAGAATTGCTAGCTGCTGCCAATGCTGCCCTTGTTCCAGGTATCATTTTCAATGGCAAAACTATAAATTACTTAAATTGAAGCTGTATGTATGTATTCCAGATCACAATTAATATGTGAGTTCAAAAAAGGTGTGAATTAATAACTGTCATATCGATAGCTCACCTGAGATGCCTTAACTATGTTTAGAAATTAGTCCAAGTTATAGAAGTTCGAGATAAGTGAACACTGGTGGTAAATGAGAAGCCAAGTTGGCAGCATAATATAGAACCTTATATGCGCCTGATTTGTACATTATATAGTATGATTTACTGGTGCAACAGTTGACTAGTATACTTTAGCTAGTGGTGACAGTGA
This sequence comes from Carex pumila, assembly GCA_033356055.1. Classification (NCBI taxonomy): domain Eukaryota; kingdom Viridiplantae; phylum Streptophyta; class Magnoliopsida; order Poales; family Cyperaceae; genus Carex; species Carex pumila. The sequence goes on along the minus strand of JARJHM010000756.1, from coordinate 135,308 downwards.
ATCACAGTAAGATTCGCTTTATGCTTATCTCTCATGTTCACAGTTGACTTGTCTTTCAATGATGCTTATCTCTCCTGTTTTTTTCTTATATTTGTGGAAGGCTATGCTTCTACTGATGTGCTTTGGAAGCAGAATGAGCCATACTTCCGTTTTATCTCTGATGAGGACATGAGCTTCTTAAATAAAGAGGTTAGATAGAATTTTATTTACTTTTATAGTTATACTAATCCAGTTAGTTTTGTAATAACATCTGATTTGATAAACAGCTTGCTTCTCTGGAAGAGCAGATTAGCAGTACAAAAGCAGATGAACAGGATCTTTCTAAAAAGGTGGATGATGATAAATGCTAATTGCATTTCACCTTCCATTACTTTTAATTTCAAACTTACAAATGAAGAAAAAGAAGAGCTGAAAATCATTTTTTCCCTCAAGCTCCTTTGAAAGTTAAATCTCTAAATTGTATGACATTACGTCTTTTTGATAAATTTCCAATTACATGACAGGAGATGTTACACATGATCAGACATTTAATAGCTAGTTGGTCAGGATTCTTTGATAATGAAGCAAATTAGTGGAGACTTTATATGTTAAAATAAATATTCACTTCTAAGACAACTAAAGATATATTTTTGTTCCAGGGAACTATTGATTACGTCTCACTCCCCTCAACTCCAAATGGCTATGGTCCCTTCTCCAATGGAGGGGAAAAGGAAATTATTGCCTGGCAGAATGATGCTGTGGAGCCAATCCTGGAGCAGCTTGTCCAGGGAATGGATGTCAGACCGGGTGCCGATTCTGACATCAGGTCTGTAACGAGCATTTCCATCTGTCAGAAGCTAATGTCAGCAATAATTAGCGAAGAAGAGTTAGAGAGGATCGACCGTATGAATGGTCATGATTCAAACATGTTGTGCCTTGAGCTCGAGGAGGGATGGCTGGCCCACCAGGAGTCGGAAAGGAACCAGCCTCGTAATGGTGTCAAGTTGGACATGCTGTCTGTTGACTGCCCTTATGAACAGATGTCAATCAATGATAGGATCCTCCTCGAGCTGAGCCAGATTGGCATTTACCCTGATCCTTGTGAGCATGTGGTAAGTTTAGGTTACATTATTCCCATCTTTTATTTGCCGTGAATCTATAGTAAGATTCACTTCAGTTCAATAAATAATGTTAAACTTACTCATCTTTAATAAGTGAAAATAACGTGTTTAGTGGTGTTGCCTTCAGCCCGACCTAGCTCTGACTGATGACGAGGACATCAATGATGAGTTACCAATGTTGGAGGCTCGGCTAGCCAAACAGGTGGAAGTTCTTTTTCTTTGGCATTCTTTAATTTATTTCGTCTTTCCTTGTACAACGTGACAAAACTTAAGATTGTATGATTATATCTGGCCCTTCAGTGGTAATTGAACTCACCATATTCTAGTTTCAGAAGTTGGGTTTAATTTTTTTCACCTTGGATTCTCTATTCTCCTTCTTAACAAGTTTTGCATCAGTACAACATTGCAATTAATTATTTTACTTCTATTGTATTAAAAAAGGCTTTGGGGACAAAAGTGACTCTAACAAGGGTAGAGCAGAAAGCAGAAGCTGCAAAGGAGACACAGGAGAGGTATGCTGTAATTACAAAAGCTTGTGCCAATTTCGCTACTTAATTGGTATTATGTGTTGTTTACATGTTCTTAATAATTATTCTTGGTGCTTGTGTAGGGATTTCTGCCAGCTTGCTTTGGATAAGCTCATTATTAAAGCAAACGAGAAATATTTGGTAATTTATTCGGTCTCATCATGTTTCTGGTTGCTCTTTTTCATGTTCATTCTGACATACTAGGAATTTTTGTTCGTACAATGCAAGATGGAAATTATTTCAAGGTACCGTAGGGTACTGTGCTTCCATTTAATTAACATTTGTCGACTTTTATCCATGTAGACATCCCGTGGAAAGCATGGCAGTCGAGCTGCAAGACAGAGTGCAATGGGTTTTGTGAATCGTACCTTGGCACGGTGGAAGGAGTTCCAACTCAATGGTACGAGTTGCTTTGATGAACTCTCTTTCAAGGAGCTGCTGCTCACCTCTGTTTCCAAGCAAAGTGACCCTACTCGAAATGAAGACAAGTCCCCTCAAGGTCCTCTCCTCCCTACCTTTCTCTCTTTCTGTTGCTCTCTCACACATGTGCACGATACATGCTTGTTTTTAACAGTGCTCTACTTGAAAATACCAGAGCTAAGCTTCTTTTTGCTCTCTCCTGATTATGTGATTTCATTCTGTAATGCACAGATCTGTTTCTTGACAAGGATGAACAGTGGTCGACTGGAGTAAAAAAGAAGGAACTCTTACTGGATGACGTGGTTGGGAATATCACTGGATCTGTTTCTTTGGGCAGTGGGGCAAAAGGGAAGCGCAGTGAGAGGGATGCTAGAGGAAATAAAAAGAATGGCCGTGGTTCTTCCTCAAATCCCAAGGGTGACCGCAAACCTAAGGCCAAGCCTAAACAGAAAAGCGCCTCAACCAGCACTCTACTCTCCAATGGCACTGCTGACCTGGCACCCAAGGCAAACAACAAGTGCGAAGGTCTGCCACCTCTGCCGACCAAGTCCGGGTCAAAGCAGATGGGGAAGGAGAGCGAAGAACTCGAAGAAACTCTCCCTGACATGTCAGGGATAGTGGAGGACACTGCCGGTAATGATCAAGATCAAGACTTTTGGGCAAGTATGGATGGAGATGGGCTCCAGGAGGTGGACTCTATAGGGCTTGACATTCCATTGGATGATCTCTCGGATCTCCAGTCTTTTCTCATGTAGTTTTTTTTTTTTGGTCTAGGTCTTTTCTACAGAAACTAAATTTTGTTTTTTCTAATCTAGAAGAATATTTATTTGGTTATCATGTATAGCTGTTAAATAGCTGTTAAATATTATGACTAGCTACCTCACTGATTCTTTTGACCTCCTCAATTGTATATAGTTGGTGATTACAACAATAAAATGGGCTGGATAACTGATCTCAGGCTAAATAGTTTTCGATGGTGGCTGAATGACACGTGCATTTGCATAAACGTGTGTACTCGCGGACGTCTGTCATGTAGTTTTAATAGATATATTTTGGTTTAATAACTAAATTAGGATTTTCATACCATGCACATGAAATTAGTATATTCATGTACAATGTAAGTATTAGATATACTTCTCTTACAAATAGCATAATAATTGCTTCAGTTGGTATATTTAGTTAAATAGTAAGAATTTGGAAGGAATTACGATGTTTTCTTTTGTTGTTTTTTTGGAAATGCAGTGGGACTGCTGTGTTCATACGCCATATCAGAAACATGCCTTCCCATTTTTAAAATTTGTCCATATGTTTTCCCATTTTGAAAATTTCTTTTTATTTTCTATTTACTACGAATAAAAATTGCGGCCTTCGTTCCCAAACTTTTATGATTGAATATGCAGCTGACGCATGACGAGTTTATCTGAAGCAATGGCATGCGGTTCCCTGAAAAGTGTATCCATCACCTCGCACTAGTAGAAGAGTGAGTCAAGTATTTTCTCTTGTTTTGGTTGTAGATGCTCTTAACTTTTTCTGAGTATGATGCGCAGATATCTCTAATATGTCCCAGACAGTAAACATAAGCCTTCTAATTAATGGGAAGCAATCTCCATTACTTCAAATGTGGCTAGCCTCCCGTATTCTGCTACAAGATCAAATTTCTTTTTCATTTCTTTCATTGGATACATGCGCACAGTTGCAGATGTCTTTGGATTTTGTTAGTCCTCAACAAAGATCCAAGTTATAAAGCCATTGCGCATAGTTGGCTTCACCATCTCGCATCAAAATTTTAATTTTACTTCACAGAATATGACCTGTAAGGTTACAAGTCTTGATCTACTTTAGCTAGGCAGCCAGCATTGGAATTAATGTTAATTTATGATGTAATTAAGATCAAAGGTTGATATAGGATTTGGGTAGTCTTTAGCAGCTGAAACTTCAAAAAGAGATCGACTTTCATTTTTGATAGATAAGCACAACAGGAGATAATTTGAAACTTGAGAAAGCATTATCGATTTATTTTAAACAAAGAGGATGTCAATCATGAGTGCAAAAATAGTAGCCAGGGCTATTGAAATTTTTGTCTGCTCCAAAACAATTTTCCAGTATCTATTTGTTTTCAGAAGACCCTCTAAAGGTTACTTTTTAATTATGACAGTATAGTTAGTAGTCGATTGTTTCAAACTGTTTATGATGCATTGGTATGTACATTTCTGAGAGTTGCCTGTGTTTTTGTCAATATAAAGTTTAATAATATGTGCAAGACTACATGAAGCAAGAGAAGAAACAAAGCACCATCAAATACCACCCAGAGGCCTCGGCGGTTGATACTCCGTTAAAATTGCGTCTTTCTGTCTTGATATTTTGGTTAATCTTCTCCAGCTCTTAGCTTTGATCATGCGGGTTAGCTACATTACATTAATTTGATTATTCTGTATAAGTATTTAGATTTGGGATGGAAGGAGAGGGAGATGATGCACTTAAGCTTAATCTCACCACAACAGGTGACCACAGAGCAAGGCTTGTGATCAGGTGCGGATCTAGCACTGTGTTAGGAGCTAAGCACCCTCCATGATTTTTAAATTCTTAATCACGTATATTAAAATTTAATTGTCATTTTTTTTTGTAGGTATTAGGAGTTTAGGAACCTTTTGGTGAAAGTTTTTTATTATTTGGATTTTCTTTTGGGTGCTCACGACAAGAAACTGTTTTTATTGAGGCCTTGTTACTTAATATTTATGACAGGTCTTTTTAGAATTTTTATATTAATACATAATATGAGAACTTTAAAGGACCTTCATGGAAAATTCATCATGTTGTGTTTTTAATTTTTTTTTATATAATCAAAGTGAAGGCTTGTTATGTAGATTTTATTTTTATTAAAATAATTTTTAGGAATGATGTTTAACCTCCTCCCTGTATTCAAATCTTAATCCCGCCTATTTGTGATTCGAGGAATGGGTGATTATAGGCTAATTTTGTATGGGAGTACCTATGCTGACATGGCACTTGAGGAGATGGATAACAGGGGGGGTTGACTTTTGTTTGTGTTAATGGCATAGGAGAGGGGCAAACTGGTCATTCCACATTTCCAGTTCAAAGATGGAGAGGCATCATCAGAGATGATTTAATTGCAGCAGTGGATGCACATAAAGGTAAGAGAGCTTCTTAGGATTAGTGGTGAAATTTGTATGGTTTTACTAAAAGAGATGAAAGACTGATGTTTTAGCAGACTGTGAAGGTAAATAAAGAATATATATTTTCTTTATTAAAGGGTCCCTCTGCACTTCAGCATCTTTTAGATGTTATTTTTGAAAATTGAATATGCATATCTCCGAAGAGACGATGGCTCATGCCACTGCACTAAGTCCGCGGTTCTATTAATAAAGAATGTGCAGATGCAATATTTTCAACTGTTGATATTTGTTGTTACCTGAAAAAGGAGAAGATTTCATTTTTCCTTTTTACTTGTTTGTTGTATAATTTTGTTGGACTTGCTCAAAAGGCCTGTGTACATTCATGTGTATTCAACTTCTAGTAATTTATAAGGTATGAACTTATATGCAAATGAATGCATCAAATTTTACCCTATTTTTCTTCTTTCTGTTTTTGGGTAACTGGTTCGGGAAATATACCCCAATTAGAATACTCTAGGGTTTCAGTTGTTGGATCCAGAGCAGAAACCAAATCCCACAAATTACTTTGTTCTCTGGGGAGTATCAAGTTCTCTATTCCAATTTGGAGAATGTGTTGCTGTCAAATTCCAATTATATGCTTGTTCTTCCTGAAGCATCAGATTCATTTCTACTTGTTTTGCACTTTCTAGCTGTACTAAAAGAGTTTATCCTCAGTTCAATACTGTTCATTACTTCATTTAGTATCCAAGAAGTTTTTAAGATAAATTTAAATTTCAATATTTTTCGACCAACATAACCCCAAAAATATAATTTTGCAACAGGATACTTATTTTACTTTCAATGGAAGTAAACTCCTTTAAATAAGTTAAATTTGGTGATTTTATTAATACCAGAATTGAATTTTAATATTGGACTGATACCAGAATTCAATTTTGACACTATCTGATACTGAATTTGCTTTTGCATATTATATATATTTACACGAAATCTAAATATTTTCTTTAAAGATCGATTACAGCAATATCTGGATGTATTTCCAGTATACACTTGACCAGAAAGGATACATTTGGTACAATATTTTCTGAAGGAGGCTTTTTAATTGTTTATCTACGGTAGGTTTTAAGTTTTATTTTCTCAATAGATGGGTAATGACTAATGTATAAGCACAAATATTCTAGTGCAAGTAAAGGATTGTTCTTTATTGAAACCATGAGTCGTTCTTTAAAGAATTTCCATAGAGCATATATACGCATCATTTAGAGCGAAAGCGAAGGTAGAATCAGAGTTTACACTGGTATTAATACGATTTAGACCGTTGATTCTTACATAAATAATGCATGCTAAATTAAACTAAATCACCAATGCATTAAACACAAGTGATGTCTATGTCACGGATGGGAATTTGTGGATCGAATTGGAGACAATGACACAACAAAAACAAGTAGCTTTACATCAATGAAATCGCTTTCTGCCTACCCAATTCAATCCGAATCGTGCCAATTACGATTACAAAAAGGAAAAAAAAAATCTCTTAAATGAATAAAGGTTAGGTTTCAATTTCACTGTCAAATGAAAAAATGTTGTGAAAATGGAAATTTGGGCCATAATAATTGTCTCTAAATGAGGTAAGAAAGAAAGATATTTATTGATCGGTTTCTGACGGAACTTCTTTATTTGTCTTTTCCGAAGAGGGAGGTGTGACTATTTTTTCAATTAAAATTTTGGGATCAATTAACAGTCCCCCTACTTCAGTTTCTTATCTGTCTCCCGCACTAAAAGACAAAAAAAAAGTTAAAACGTGCTAACTACCACCAAAGAGCAAGATTAATGCTATTTTATTAATAGTCAAAATGTATAGTATTCATACCTATGAATTTGTAGTATTCATACTTATTATTAGAACCATTCGTCATATGTAAACACAAGTTGGAGGGGACCAGTAACAACCAGGGGGACCGCTGACGTCTTGTGACAGCCTGAATTGGGGACCACAATCGTTTGAAAGCGACATTTACCAAGATTGGGGACCACTACAGCGAATCTATATATTATTCATATCTAAATAAAGAAGTATTCATATCTAAACAAATGAAGTATTCATTCTGACGATTACAAAGTATTCATACATGTTAAAAATAATTTATACAATTCAAAATTCAAAGTTAGATTCATCTCTCTCACCCTATCTCTTCCAAGAAGTATTCATACTGACGATTACGAAGTATTCATATATAACTAATGAAGTATTCAATATCTAACAAATGAAATATTCATATATATAACTATTCATATCTAACTAATGAAGTATTCACATATGACACTAACAATATTAACATCTGACACTAATAATATTCACACCTGTTCAGATTGAGACAAAAAAGAAATGTTGTTAGGGGGACAAAAAAGGAAGGTTGAAAATGGTGAATTTTGACCACGTGGGAGAACAAAAAAGGAAGGTTGTTAGGGGAACAGATTCAAGGGGAACAACATCTTTACTTTAAAATTTTTTGTAATTAATTTTTTTTATCAATATATCTGTTTTAGTCGGTAATTTGCCGACAACCATTAAAAAAAAAAAAAGTTTTTTTTTCAGTCCACTCCACTTCTTTTTATATTGGTTAAAAAGATTTCGTCAATTCGAGATGGATAAATAAAAAAAATCCTTTCTGAATCAGGAGAATTAATATTAGACGGGTTGGTCAACCATGGTAAACCTCACGTGATCTAAATGGCTAACAACGAACAAGTGTAAAAGATTCCCTTCAGTTTACGATTTAAGACTAATGCAGGGACAGTATTACTGGGCTTTGAGATTCGTGCCAAGTTAAAAAGAACGATTCAGATCCAGTAATAGTAAAATATTCCCTATTACAGTACCGGGAGGATGTGAATTCGCCAACAGCACTGTTCTTTCTTTTCTTTTCTTTTTTAAATGAAAACAGCACAGATGGCCTGATGGGGGAGCACCTTATTTATAGCATGTGACAGTCAAGTTGTTTTTAAAAATAATAATAATAAATAACTACCCAAGCAATGTGCCAATGTCGCTTGGTTGCATGCTTTCATTTTACCTTGAAAACAAAAACTTACAATTATTTCAAGGCAAGTGGCTTCTAAGAAAGTCGTAGAAAAAACAAAAAAAATATTCTACAAATCATAAAAAAAACACAATCAGTTTTCTACTACTCCTGATACCAACCAGTTTAATAACGGAAAATTTTATGAAATGTAAGAATTTTAAAACATCAAACAAAATGTTTTTCAAATTTATTAACAAAATTTTCTTGTAAAACTCAAGTTTACACTTTTTGTTATTATCTCTGCTTCCCTGAATATGCATCATGACTTCAAGAGAGAAAGTTACATTTTTCTTTTAGTTGGAAAATACCTCTTTTGAAAAAAATTAAGACAAAAAAACCCTCTTTTCAACTTTTTTTGACAAAATATCATTATATGCCCATATTTCTATTCCATTCCTTTTCCTCTTTTTTCTTCTCCAATTTTAATTACGTTTAGTTCTGGAACTGTTATAATTATTCAAAATTTGTTGTAGATAATTAATTACTCATTTTTCTAATTCTACAACTCAAATTAACAATTTTAAAATTTTCATTTCCTGCGTTTCAAATTTTAATTTAATACATTCACAAATCAAAGTATAATAACTAAAATTTTGTTATTATTAATTCAAATATAATAATGTAATATTTTCACAATTGGATTTAATTGATTATGGCCCATAATTCAAACTTTTACTATTGGATTCCATTATATCTATCTTTTTTTCCTTTTTGAAGACCTCTGTGAGGGGAAATCGAACTCTCAATTTTTGAATAACTAACAGTCTTAGAACTTTTTTCTAGCCAACCACATACTACCTTCCCTTTCTCGGATTCCAAAATATCTATCATTGGTCAAATTATAATACTTTTTAATATTATGAAAAATTTCACTATAATTCAACCATAATTCAAACATTTTAATATTCCAACCTGTAAACTTAATTTAATTTTCAAAATTGAAAATTTTGCATTAATTCATTTCAAATTTTCACGAATCAAAATGTCAAATCTAACATTTATCCAGTTTGAAAAGTTTCATAAGAACTTTTTATCATTTCTAAATTCAAAATAATTGTTTTGGTTATATAAGATAATTTCTCATATTGAATTTTGCATTTATTCATTTTATATTTTGATTTTTACATTTACAAAACACCACAATAATTATCTTATTATAAAACCAAAAACCTTCACTCCAACATCAGATCTGCATCCGTGTTCATCTCTTCAGTGTCATCTCAATCCTCTTCAACAGTCACCACCTCAGCATTGACAGGATGCTCTAACCCACTAACTTGACTTGTCCACATATGAAACAGACACAAAACTGACCCAAAATAAATAAACAGTTCTATTAGCTTGATGTTCAACCCCTTGAAAATTCTTGTATTCTGTTTTTCAAATACCCTACACTAGACAGCCAATAAGGATTGCAAAATAGCATAATTTTTTTTTTTTTTTTTTACCAATCTCATTGCATTAAATCCAAGAAAAAGGAGAGAATGTCTAATATAATTAAGAAGTCATTGTTTTTATACAAGGTCATATTTAAGGGTTGCTGGGTAGCAAGAGGTGAAAACGGTATGGATAATATTTATATACATTCAACTGTTTAGATTTCGGATCACTTTTTCTATGACTCTCTCTCTTGTTTGTTTAATTTTGGGACAGAAGTGATACAGACAGAAAACAAATAGGATATATTTTCGAATAAGAAACTAAAAGAGAAAGAGTGACAGAAAATAGAAGGAAAGCATTTTCGGTTTTATTGGATCAAACTGAAAATTTGAGCTGTCTTAATTTGTACTAAATCAGAAATCGAAAAGGAAAAGCAGAAAGACAAGAAGGGGACTGCAAGTTGGCGCTAGTAGTTCGACTTGTAGTTGTTTGTTAACCTGTTTGTATGGATACTGATAGAGATGTGGCTGCGGTTGCTGTTGCGTGGATCCGACGCGAGGTGTACGAAGTGAAGAAAATTACTGCTAGGGCTTGAAGTTTCCACTGTGCATCTAGTGATAAACTCTATATTAATCTTGGAATTAGTTTTATACATGGATTCTGATTTTTAAATAGTGAACAAATTGATGAACTGAATTGAATTATTGCACTTTAACCTATCTGAAATTCCAGCAAAAGTTACATTATTGAATGCAGTGGTTTCATCTCTACCATTGTATTGGATGTCTTTGTATAAAATGCCAAGCAAAATTAAGTATAAATTTGTTCATCTTAGGAGGAAATTTTTATGGTATGCTGGTAATAATGTTAGGAAAAAACATTCTCTCATTGCTTGGGATCGAGTCATTGTAGTAGGAAACAGGGGGCTTTGGTGTTTTGGATTTACAAAAGATGAACTTGGCTTTAATAGCCAAGTGGTTAATGAGGTTTTATGATGCTAAAGAACAGGGAAATTAGAAACAAATTTTAATTGATAAATATTACATTGTAGGTGATTATCGAATCCAATCAGCTATTTGGAAATATATTATTTCACTTAAATCAATTGTACAGGTTAGTGTTGATTGGAAAGTGGGGACAGGTACAGTAGTCCGTTTTTGGTTGGATCGATAGACATGTGATTTGCCTTTAGCTGATGTTTATCCTAAGTTGTTCCTTATAACTTGTGATAAGAATATTTTAGTTGCTGATGTGTTTCGAAATAGTGTGATTGATATTGCTTTCTCTAAACAACTAAAATATATTAAATGGTTTTAATTTGGTGGCGGCCCCCTTGGTGGAGTTATTATTAGATAAATGTTCTTGTACCCGAGCCCATCTCTGAACTAGTTTAATTGGGTTTAACCGTCCGCTAATAACGGTAATTTATTAATTTGCCATTAATTAATGAATTGTTGTTTTAACACATTGCAGTTTTACATTGATTGCTTTAAACGTTAGCTTTACATGCTTTTGTCTTGCGCTTTAATTTCTTAGACAGTCTGTTAGGAACAGTTATAGTCACCAATCTCCAAATTAGTCCCCCAGATTGTTAATGGTCCTCTAATCATTAATTAACTACTTACTTGAATGTACTTTAAAGTACTTTAAAATACAATTAAACCCAGTTAGCTCGGAGACACGATGGAGGATTGGTTCTAATTTTAATTATGCAAATTAACAGCTTTTCATATTTAATAACTAAAAATACAGTTTCCATTTTGAACAAGTAATCCATTAAATGAAGATTTTTCAATGTTTGTAAACACATGTTGATATGCTTTAAAATGTGTTTGAAGAATAAGTTTTAAAATGTATTTGTAAACAAAGGTTTATATATTTGTAACACAGATTTTTTAATTTTTGTAAACACAGGTTTATATACTTTAAAATGTTGTTTTCTTTCCAGTATATATTGGTTTACTTGCTTTACACACAGGTTTATATGCTTTAAAATATGTTTGAAGAATAAGCTTTAAAATGTGTTTGTAAACACATGTTTATATGTTTGTAATAAATTTTTCATTGTTTGTAAACACAGGTTTATATGCTTTACACACAGGTTTATATGTTTTAAAATGTTGTTTTCTTGCCAGTATATATTGGTTTACTTGCTTTACACACATGTTTATATCCTTTAAAATATATTTGAAGAATAAGCTTTAAAATGTGTTTGTAAACACGAGTTTATATGTTTGTAACAAATTTTTCAGTGTTTGTAAACACAGGTTTATATGCTTTAAAATGTGTTTGTAAACACATATTGTTTGCTTCATGCACAAATTTTCAATGTTTTGTTTATGTTGTTTGCTTGCCAGTACATATTGGTTTATATGCTTTACTTGTTCACAGGTATAAGAATTTAACTCATTTACAATGAAAATTAAACACTTGAATTAAATGTAAAAAATATTCAGCACATCACTCCAAGAAAATTGGATAATTAAATGCAAAAAATTTGTTAGAAGGGAAATTGAGCAGAATTTCCAGTACATAACAGTGAATTCTTAGAAATTAGCCCGAGTTATAGATAGAATATAATAGTGAATTCTAAGAAAAATCAACCATATACCAGATTCAACAGTAACTATAATTAAATGCCTAACTAGAGAATTTAGTTTATTTACCTCTAAAGTGAACAATTTAGAAACTATGTAGTTATGAAAGACAACAAAGAAGGATAAATTAGTGAAAAGGGTCAGTTTTCTAAAGTGAAGAATTTAGAAACTATGTTCAGCACATCTCTGGACTTTCTAGTATTTTCTGGAGAAGGGGTCAGTTTTTCCTGATGTTTCTGAATTTTCTAGTATTTACTGGTAAAGTGGCTCAGTTTTTTTTTCTGATTTTTGGTGACTGTTCAAATAGATGTCATGTAGTTTTTGTAATTGAAATTTTGCTAATTGTTTATGTTATTAATTTCAAATATGTTAAACTAAATATTGTGCTGCCTCCTAGGTTTACTTGCCAGTATATATTGATTTATTTGCTTTACACACAGGTTTATATGCTTTAAAATGTGTTTGTAAACACAGGTTTATATGTTCATAACACAGATTTTTTAATTTTTATAAACACAGGTTTATATGATTTAAAATGTGTTTGTAAACACAGATTTATATGTTTGTAACAAATTTTTCAATGTTTGTAAACACTGGTTTATATGCTTTAAAATGTGTTTGTAAACACAAGTTTATATGCACAAATTTTCATTACTTTGTTTATGTTATTTTCTTGCCAATATATATTGGTTTACTTGCTTTACACACAGGTTTATATGCTTTAAAATGTGTTTGTAAACACAGGTTTATATGTTTGTAATCACATATTTTAAATGCAAAAAAACAACCATATACCGGATAATTAAATGCAAAAAATGTAAACACAGATTTTAAACACAAATTGGATAATTAAATGCAAAAAATATTGTTAGAAGGGAAATTGAGCAGAATTTCCAGTACATAACAGTGAATTCTAAGAAATTAGCCCGAGTTATAGATAGAATATAACAGTGAATTCTAAGAAAAATTAACCATATACTGGATTCAACAGTAACTATAATTAAATGCCTAACTAGAAAATTTAGTTTATTTACCTCTAAAGTGAAGAATTTAGAAATTATGTTCAGCACATCTCTGGACTTTCTGGTATTTCCTGGTGAAGGGGTCAGTTTTTTATGGTATTTTCTAGTATAAATCAGTCTTTCTTGATGTTTCTGAATTTTCTGGTATTTACTAGTAAAGTGACTCATTTTTTTTCTGATTTTTGGTGACTGTTCAAACAGATGTCATGTAGTTTTTGTAATTGAAATTTTCCTACTTTTTTATGTTATTAATTTCAAATATGTTAAACTAAATATTGTGCTGCATCCTAGGTTTACTTGCCAGTATATATTGGTTTACTTGCTTTACACACAGGTTTATATGCTTTAAAATGTGTTTGTAAACACATGTTTATATGTTCGTAACACAAATTTTTTAATTTTTATAAACACATATTTATATGCTTTAAAATGTGTTTGTAAACACAAGTTTATATGTTTATAACAAATTTTTCAATGTTTGTAAACACAGGTTTATATGCTTTAAAATGTGTTTGTAAATACATGTTTATATGCACAAATTTTCATTGCTTTGTTTATGTTGTTTTCTTGCCAGTATATATTGGTTTACTTGCTTTACACACAGGTTTATATGCTTTAAAATGTGTTTGAAGAATAAATTTTAAAATGTATTTGTAAACACAGGTTTATATGTTTGTGAACGCATATTTTTCAATGTTTGTAAACACAAGTTTATATGCTTTAAAATGTATTTGTAAATAGAGGCTTATATGCACAAATTTTTGATGCTTTGTTTATGTTATTTGCTTGCTAGTACATATTGGTTTACATGCTTTACTTGTTCACATGTACTGTTCCTGGCACATTCTGCACAAATGAAGAAATTTTGTGTTGGGAGACGCCCTCGAGGATAGTACAAATTTAGAGGTGTAAATTTCATGCTCGGGGACGCGCTTGGGGATTGGTTTCAGTTTAGATCTGTAAATTTTTGCTCGGGGACGAATTCGGGGATTCATTTTTGTTTTAAAAAAATGAAAATTTAACGCATTTACAATGAAAGTTAAATACTTGAATGTAGTAGATTAAACATTTTTTTTATATGTTTAAATTATATTATTGCTTCGCTGCATTTGGCAGTGCTTTTGTTAAATTTGTTTAACAGAGCATTTTTTTTCATGTAGCGAAATTCTATACAATAAAGAAAGATTGGTACTGTTATTGCGCTGTAAGACCTGATCTTTTTGTCGCCAATATTCTAGAAGGTTGGGAAACGCACATGGGTACTTTATTTGGGGTACAATTATCAGCTTCCTTATTATTAATAGGTTTGATTGTATTTGGGAGGCTAATATCCCTCTTTAACTTTTGTGTGTGTGTGTGGCTTCTCAAACAAAACAAAATCCTTACTAAGGTCAATTTAGGTATTAGGGGTTGGTAGGGGATCAAAGCCGTGTTTATTGTACAGAATTGGAGTTTGCTGATCATCTATTTGTTTCTTGTCAAGTGGCTAATACCATTTGAAGTTGGATTGCACAATATAACAATTTTATTTTTGATTACTTAGGTGTGGATCAACTATGGGAACTTGATTATTGTATTCCTTTGCAAAATGCAAATATAGTGGAAATTATATGAGGTACAATTTTGCGATCTATTTGGCTAAATAGGAACATAATTGTTTTTAGATGATGGTAATATTTTGAATATTCAAGCATTAGGTTCAAAAATTATTTGTCTTGCTTATTTTTTGGACATCACAACAGAAATATGATCTCACTGATCAACTTAAGCTAATTATGCTTTGTGATGTGAAGGCCCTGTCAAGTGTCATGTTAGCAATTTTCACGAAGGATTTACAGGTTACAACACATATAAGTGGAGGAGGGACAGCTATGGCCGATGAAGACGAGATGTTGTTGGTGCCTTTGGTGATTTTGGAAGATGTAGGGACTTAAAGGAATAGTATCCTCTGCGGAGTTTTTCCGTTTGAAGCTGTGCAAAGTTTTTAATCTGGTCCGTTCATTTTAGATCGAAAGGAACATATCAGATCTTGTCCGAATTGAAAAAAAAATTCTCAAAATTTGCGGAGCTTTTAATTAGGTCCGTCCGGTCTGAAACGAACGAACCAGATTTAAAGCTCCGCACAGAAAAACTCCACAAAGGATACGCTCCCAAGACTTAAATGCATTTTTTACCTTTATAGCTATATGACATGTTTTGTAGAATTTTTTTCATAAACCATAATTAATAAAATGAATTTTACGGAACCAAGATGATTGGTTTTTTTTTTCAAAAACCATAAGGACCGTATGGTCCCTACGGTCTCCAAAATTGCATTTTTTGAGACCGTATGGACCATACGGTCTTACTTTTTTTTTCTTTTTAAAAAAAAAAAGAAATTTTTTTATTTTTTGTATTAAAATATTAGAAATATTGAATATATTTCTTTGAAAATAGATAAAATATAATATAATTTGAATTATTAGAAAGACTGCAACAAATAATCCGGATCAATATTTTTTAGGTCGGATTTTTTGCGGCTGTAAGAAAAATCAATATATTTCTTTATGTGTTATTGAAAAAAAAAAAATGCTTAGATTCTGAATTATTGATCCCGGTTCAAAAGTCACTTCTAGGTAATACAGAAAATATTGTGATTCTTCTAGTACATTTAATTTATGAAAAGTTGTATCTATTTTTGGAAAAAAAGCAAAAACTTTAAATTATTTAATGATTGTTATTCAAAAAGAATTCTCATAGATATAACTTTTTATAAATTAAATGTCCTAGAAGGATCACAATATTTTCTGTATTATCTAGAAGTGGCTTTTGAACTAGGATCAATAACTCATAATCTAAGCATTTTTATTTTTTTCCAATAACACATAAAGAAATATATTAATTTTTCTTACAACCGCGAAAAATCCGATCTGAAAAATATTGATTCGGATTATTTGTTGCAGTCTTTCTAATAAATCAAATAATATTATATTTAATCTATTTTCAAAGAAATATACTCAATATTTCTAATATTTTAATACAAAAAAATTAAAATAAAAAAATTTTCTGTTTTTTTTAAAAAGAAAAAGATAAAAGATAAGACCATATGGTCCATACGGTCTCAAAAAATACAATTTTGGAGTAAAGACCATACAGTCCTTATGGTTTTTGAAAAAAAAAAAAACTCAATATATTGGTTCCGTAAAATTCGTTTTTATTAATTATGGTTTATAAAAGAAATTATGTTTTGTAGGCTGCGGTTATTTTGTGCTTTTATCTAGACTGTATTGATAGTTTAGTGGCCGTTGTTGATCTTAGATGTTGCAGGTTAGTTTTATCGGTATTTGCTTAATACATGTATAGGTTTTTGACTTGTTATTGGTACCGTTAAAATTTTGTAATATTTTGATTTGGTTTTTATTATAATGAAAATTGGTGGCTTGATCACTTCTATCAAAAAAGATATTTCATATCCGTATTCAAATATACTTGTATATATATTCGGAATAAACAATGAAACACGGATACGGTTTGACCTCGGGTATATCCAGATCAGAACTCCTTTTCAACGTGTCTTTACAAATATAAAATATATATATTCCAATAGAAAAAAGGGATAAAAAGGGTTTGGTGCATCTTTTCAGTTTAGTTGTCAATGTCAGTATGTCACTTTCTAGGTAAGCAGTATCTTTTGGCAATAACAAAGGATATCCGACGAACTTTTTTTAAAAGAGAAATAATGTTAAGTTCGAACCTCAGATATTAAATTCAAAAATTATTTAAGCCAGAAAAAATATGGATCACGCTAGCGCTTTTACACGGTTGAGATAAAATTGAAGATATTTGGGTTTATAGTGGAGAGACTTTAGAAAAAAGCAAAGTATAGCATATAAACTAAAACACAAATACATCCTGTAATTAGGGGAAATCACGGAATGCCAATGAGGTTGGATGAAGACATTTTTCTACTCATATCTATTTAAAATTAATCTTACTCATTCTCTCTCTACAACAATACATAACGGTAATCAGTAAATAAATTGATAGTGTATTAATTTAACAAAAAAAACAGAAAATATATATATTAAATACATTATGTACTAAATAAGATCAATTTTTAATGAGTATAAGTAAAGTATAAGTAAAATCAGTTTTTAGTGGGTATAGTTATGAATTCCACCCTATCCGTTTTCATATCCATTGACATTCTAGTAACAGATACGAAATAACTCTTATTTATAACTTATGACTTTTCAAATAAGTTAACTAAAATAAATTCTTATCCATATTAATATATATTCCAATATATTAAAATAAGATTAATTCTTAATGAGTATAGGTAAAGTATAAGTAAAATCAATTCTTAATGAATATGAAGATGAATTCCACCCTATCCGTTATCATACCCATTGACATTCTAGTAACAGATACGAAATAACTCTTATTCATAACTTATGACTTTTCAAATAAGTTAACTAAAACAAATTCTTATCCATATTCATATATATCCCAATAAATTTTAAAAAAAAAAAGATATTTAATTTGCATGCATTCAACTTATCGAGAACGATACAGATCGGGTAAACGGGTATCGATCATTGACACTCCTACCGGTGATTGGTCTAAATCAGTGGGGAAACTAGTTTTTTAGTTTATGTGGCGAAATGTAACCTGGACTAGAGATGTTTAGCAATTTTTGCTAAAATATTACACAAACATTATACGTGGCAGACGCATGCAGTTACTTAATTGGGTGTGTGTGTGTGGGGGGGGGGGGGGGGGGGGGGGGGGGGGGGGGGTGGGGGGTTTCAATCATTTATTATTTAAGAATTATATGCCATTAATTCAACAATGCTTATCATTTTATATTTTTATGTATATGAGCCGTCAAAGCTGACAATTTAAGCACGAAATCTGGGTGGTCAAAGTGGATATATACAGCAATTTTCTTTCTAATTTTTTTTTTAAGTAATACGTTGCATTGAATTTTCAAACATTAAATGGGAGTCAACGCCATTCACTCCACATATATCTGTATCAAGTAGTTTTTTATTTTTTTAAGAAGTCTTCTTAAAAAAAATAGCACTAATAAAATGAGTGGGGTTAGCCTCCAGTCGCATTATTTCAATATTCATAAAGCATATTCGTGCAAACATTATATGATTTTTATTTAAAACAATTTTAAGATACATTATCACATGCTTTACAAAATAATTATCTCCATTTTCTTATATTAAATACGTAGATGTTCTGATCTATCAACGACTTTGATTAAAATATGGAATTTCAGATTGAATATTAACATCCGATCAAATATTTTGATTTTATGCTTTTTTACGTGTAGCAGTATAAATTTATTTTGACACGTGCTTATCACATACAAAATGTATCATCTTTCTAATTGGTCCTTATTTCTTTCTATTTTTTAAATATTATTTAAAAAATATTTAAATTGATTGATAGATAATTAGTTATGTCTTTATTTCTTTCTAGAGTTAATTTTTTATATACCCTTCAACTTGTCTTGATTTTCTTATTTACCTCTCTAGAGTTTAATATATTGTAAATATCCTTCAACTCTTTAACTTGTTTCTTATTTCTCCTTGACAGTAACAAGGTAATTAACTTTAGTCAAATAATATTAAAAAATCACAATTGATTTTGTTTCAAAAGGAACGGACAAAAATACCCCTAAAAACTATAGAACATCCTTCTTTTTTTCTCTTCTTTCTCTTCTCCGTTTCTCTGTTGTGTCCATCAAAGACAGTATTAAGCCAACCTCCTCTGTTCGCATAAAGGATCATAGGAGCTCTCTCTCATCCCTCTTCAAGTCTGGATGCCTCTCATCATGAATCCTATCTCTTCGTATGAGAAATCAAATGAACCTATCTCCTCTCTCCGTGTTAGGACCTCACCTGTCACAACAAATGAAGATATATATATTCAAAAGGTGGCTTTTTCCTCTATTATCTCATATTGCCTTAATCTAGTTATAGAATTTCTACAATAATTGATTACTTTGTTATCTCACAGAGTACATGTATCGTGTCTCAAAACAATCTAATCTTCGGCCAAAAATCTTTCTTTCTTTTTCAAGTTAGTACTGCACATTAAGAATAGAAAATGGTTTTACACGTGACCAATTTAGAGATACTTTGACAATGGTAGAGTTGGAAATGATCTGCTTCCAAAATACATTAAGAGTAGTGATTCTTCCAAAAAAAATTGGGGGCACTGTATTATTTTTTATATTTTTACTGTATCTTAAATTCTCGATGCCTGACAATAAAAAAATATTGCAGTTTATTTTTACTTGTTTATTTTTATCTTAACAAATTACGATGTTGAGATTCATTGGTAATACGAGTTTCTTATATTTGATGAGCCATTTAGAAGATTTCCTGTACCAGACAAATCTCTGGTGCCAGAAAATAATCATGGCATGCATCTGTCTTCGCATGAATTTGATTTGTATTTGCTTGCACGCTGGCACAATAAGATAGTGTTGCATCTTTACTTCTTTAGCTTTTTGTCTGAAGCCCTTTGATTTTTTTTTTTTTTTCATTTTAGATGTAACGATGGATACAGAACAGAGTAACAGAGATATTTAATTGTGAGTCAGGAGAGGTGAGACGACACAGAGGACTAGAGGGGAATAACCCATGGTTTTGTTTTTCACCTGTAGAGTTAAATGGAGGAGGAGAAGAAGAGAATGAAGCAACTATCTAAGATAGCCACTACTAGAATTGTAACTTATAGCAAGGGAAGCACATGTTTGTTGCATGGTAGAGACAGTCCTTGCAACAGAAATGATGTTTGACCATTCCTGAAACTTGTTGCAAGGGTAATCTCATGCAACATGTATCGCATGCAAATGTATAATATGCAACCATGCAACTGTTTTATATCTCCCCTTGCAACTACATTTTTAAGATAAGATATTATAATTTATTGGAGGTCCATGCAACAGCTCAAAATCATTGCCTTGTAACTACTTAATTACATGGAAGATACTATATTTTATTAAAGGTCCATGCAACTTCTTAACCCCATGCCCATGCAACTAGTTTACGCCATTGTTTATATTATATTTTATTGAAGAAAAAAGGCCTCAATTACAGGCTGGAGCAAGTAGAAGAATCATTTAGTGATCCACTATATTTCAACTTGAGGAATTTGAAACAAATACATACTCATATCAGTATTCAAAACAGATTCATGTCAGTACTCAAAATAGATTCATGATTTACTATAATTTGCAAACAAGTGGTTGGAGATTTGAGTATTCAGTACCAAGGAAAACAAGTGACTGGAGATTTGAGTGTTCAGTACTTGTAATTTGCAATCAAGTGGCTGGAGACAGTGTTAGGATACAAGATGAACCCTACCAATAACAACATTTCCCTAAAAGCAGTAAATTAAATGACACTACAAACAAAAGAAATGCTTCTTATCGACCATCAAGTGTACACATATATATGCTTTTATCCTAATTGCAATGCATAAAGTAATGTACACACATATCCTTTTAATTACATGAATTTGGCCTCTTAAAATTACCATTTAGGTCCCTCAACCAGCAATTATACCTGAATATAAACCCCTAAATTGCAATTTCAGATTACCATTCAGTTGGGAATTTCAACAAACAGATGGTGTTCGATTGTTAAAATTGGTTATACATGTGTTACTGTACCTGTCCCTTCCCCACGACCTGTACCAATGGCAGGGTAGGATCCCTCCCTTGTCCATTGTACTGCACACATACACCATCTCTTAAGCCCATATCTCACATAATTTTGTAACCTAAGAAAGGAAGCCACAAACGAATTGTGTCAAAGTAATTAACATGGGTTGTTTTTCTTCTCTGAGGCAAAGTAACAAACACTTAGATGGCGGAAATGACTTTTCTGGCGGCAAGAGGGAAAAATTAGGAGAGGACTAAAGTAAAAATAAATAGTGGGAGGGAGAGATGAGTTAGCAATCCACGCTTAACTAATTTGTTGATAAAAATTAGGAGGGAAATGAAGTAGCGGGGTCCAATTGATAAAAATTAGGAGGGAAATTGTCAAATTTTGGGAGGGAATTAAATTGAGTGATTTGTATGGGAGGTGGTTTGGATTTCCAAAAAAAATTGGAGAGGATACGCAGAGAGAGATAGAAGTTGCGAACTTTCCAGAGAAGAAACATGGGAAAAAAAGATGAAAAAGCAGGAGTTGACAAGTGGGACCCAGTTGCAATAGAGGCATCTCTTTAATATATAAAATTGATGATCATTAAATAGAGGTATCCATTGTAATCATGACAGCACATTTTTTTTATCAGACGGCTCAAATTTATATATGTGAAAATTAATTAATGCATGCATTGCAAATAATATGAAAAACATTAAAAAAAAAAGAAAATCATTATTTTTTTAGTCACTTATGACCAAATCATAGTTATAATTATAAGAAACTCAACATGTGTCAATAGAAGTGAAAATATTTAGTCAATTAAAATCAAAATTCTACTTTAATTTAAAAAATATTTTGCTATAGAAATTATATTAATGAAATTTATACAATCATTAGTGTTATAACATGTTTATTGTTTAATTAAATAATTTTGACACATTTAAATTATATAGCATTACATACATGCTGCATATATGACTCACATCTTCTATTCATAAACATAAGACATAAACTCTTGTTTTGTGAGTTGATGAAGATGCATGGAAATATGTTATCCGTTGGTCAATCGGAACCGTTTAAATTAAGGAGCACTGCATTTATTGTTTTGCACCCAAGTTTGATGAAATTTTGTTTTTATTTACCCATCCATCCAGTTGATCGAAAATTAAAGTATCATATGGCCATAAATAGTTTGTATTGGATCGAAACTCATACATAATAAAACGTTTGATCTTTTATGTTGGTTATGTTCAATGTTCTTCCTTGATCATTTTAAAACATATTTGGAATTATTTCACTATAGATCGACCATTGATTTTCTGCATGAAAATGAACGGTCCAGAAATATTTTTTAAATTTGAAGGTGCATGTAATGATAAAAGTCTATAAAAAAATATCATGTATAAGTATTATTTGATCATATAAGATGTAAAAAAAATAAAAAAATAAATTTTGAAATTTTTTTATATGTACTGCTGTACATACATTAGCTTATTAGTATATATCAAAATTCTTTGCCGTCTGATAAGTGAAGAATGGTCTTGATTTATTCATTTTGAATAACTATGAGAAAAGAGTCTCAATACTCTAAGGTAACATAATACTGTTGTTTATATCCGGCGGTAGATAACGCACATGATCTTTTGATATTGGTGCGTAAAGATGATCCCATCGTCCAATCTAAACACAAATATTATGTTACATCAGGGTAAATGAATTCTATATTTACATCTAACTTTTCATTTCTCCCTTTCCCTTCTCTCTGTACGCAGCTGCCAAACTTTTCATTTTAGATCTAGGGTTTTTCATCTTCCCTCCCAGGAGAGTTTCACCTTCCCCCAATTTTTTCAACTTCCCTCCTATTTTTTTGTGTTTCACCTTATTTTTTCTACTTAAATGGGAAATTTACTTTCCTTCTATTTTTTTTTCATTTCTCCCGCTCTCTTCAGCTGCTCTCTCTTAAAAGAAATCCTAGATCTATAATGGCAGGAAAAGGAAACACGAGAGAGCAAGGCGGGGCTACAATTCCCTGTAGGTCCGATTACTGAAGCAAGGTGGTGAGAAGTGCAGAGAAGCTGGTGGAGTCGGCCATGCCGGGGCACGATGCCTTTCACGCCGCCGCAAATGCTTTTCGTGTGCATGACCTTGCGCTGATTCTCAAAGGTCAATTCTTGCTATTTTGGAACTGAGTTCTGGGCTATTTTTTTGACATAAATGGAATTGATGTTTGTATTGTTTTCATAATTTTAGAGATTTAGCACCATTTTTCAAGCACTGGGTAGTTTATTAATTTTGGGCTTAACTTTTGCCATAATTATTTCAATTGAATACCATTTAAGACACAGATTTATGTAGTTGGCAATGAGTACCAACCAAAATTTGGATAGACCCATTACTGGTACCTAAAACAGGTTAAACCCATGTGTACTGACTTTGCATCTGAGATTGGACATGAAGTTGAAATATAAAGAAAATATTCATGAATAAGTGAATAACTCTAATAACTCTAGTATTACTTCTTTTTGTTTCATTTCTTTAAGGCTTCTAGATTTGATATTAGAAGTTCATTTTCTACATATATACTGTCCCAATGTGGTATAGAATAAAAAATAATTATGTTGCAAACAAGTGCATCATAAAAGAAAGTGCATGTCTTAGACCAATGTACATCACTGGCTGGGTTCTATCTAGTATATATTCAATAAATTTTTGTCAAAAATTATTAAGACATATATAGACTGCATGTGTATATCAAGTGCTAATATAACCCTATATGCTACTGGTAACCCTATACGAGGGCCATATTTCTCATTTTTCCAATTCAATTCTCATTTTTTGCTTTAATGGATATTTCTCAACTTTTCCATATTCTCATTTTAGGCTTTTAAAATAATAGGGTTCTTGTGTTCATGAATTCTCACATATACATTTTTTTCTTAGGAACCAGCTAGCAGTGCTGAACTACCACGAGACGGTACAGCAGGGAATATGGGTACAAGTAACATTTTAAGATAAAAATCTATGGGATGTAGCTGTTACTAGTCTGAACCAGCCATGTTGTGCTCTCCATATTCTAACATTGCACTTCCACTTATAATTCTTAGGTTCAAGGTACCCCCTCTCAACCATCTCAGGAACTACCTTCAAATCTGCAAATGGAATTCAATACGGTTAGTACATTTACAATGTTGGTTGAATATTACAATTCTTATGAAAATAACATCTAAGGCTGCAAATTGAAAGAATTAGATGTTCCACACTAATGGGTACCACATTAATGGGTAATGGTACCCTTGAGTATTTTTAAAGATAATGGTAAGATGTAAGATGCTGGCGATCGATTTTTAAGGTGCCTAGTTTGGTGCTGTTTTGTTGGTATCGACCCAGTATTGCCATTGGTATCAAAATTGAACTGACAAGGGACCCTTCTATATATACTCCTTAAATGTATCAAAACCAGCTCAAAGAACAGTGTATACTAATAATTATCAATAATAAGTTACTTCTGACAGGCTTGTACAACATAATTAATTTTTATAAAAGAATATGCTCTAACATCACAATTTGGTTTACATAACCAACAACCAAATTCAGAAGTGTCATTCCAAGTACTACTGACTTCTCAAGACGGACAAGAAATTGCAAGTAATGATGCCGCAATGTCCTATTGTTGGGCAAATCCAACTTCGACATGAACCAGGGATGTTTAGTAGGGTTGTCGATATTTAGGGTAAAATATTTTGGTTATATGATGGGTATATTTTGTTAACTCATAGGGGGGTGAGTTTATTTTGTTAATGCTTGATAGGTGGGCACATTTTGGGTATATTTAGAAGCTAACTCTTTTATAGTCAATGATGTTGTTTTATTTCTTTTTAAATTTTGGTTCAATGTAAGATGACTATACTATGTTCGTCAATGATTATTAGTTGCTTTATATTTATATTTCTATGTGTTTTATGTGAATGTTGATGAATGAGAAACTGGGAATTGTAAAAAATTATTGGGCTGGTACCAAATTGGTAAAGAGAGGGAGGATTGTAGAATTGGAGCATGCTAATTTCCAGCTATTTCATGTTATTATATACGTTGGTATGTCCATGCAAATAGTATGAACTGCATTCAAAACATGTCAATAATCACCCATGCAATAAGCTAATAATCTTCCCATGCTAATTCCCAGGTGGGACCCATATTCCCTTGCCTTGCATATAGTCCAGTAGGACCCACGATTGTTAGCCTTGCATATAGTCAGGTGGGACCCATGCTGCCTCTCCTTGCAAATACTAAAAACGAGGTCAACTCTGAAAGTAGTTGCATGCGCCCTTGTTGCAAGGGTATAGGCTTGCAACAAGTCTATTGCAAGGGAGTCCTTGCAACTACTTAGCAGTTGTGAGGGAAGTTGTTACAAGGGTATAGTTGCAAGGGTAAACGCATGCAACAAGTGTTTTCGGGCTTGTTGCAAGGGTATCTCCTTGCAACAAGCTATTTTTCAGGACATGCAATAAGTTAGAATTCTAGTAGTGAGCGGGATTGGAATTGCTCTCGTCTTTTTTTTTATTAAAGGATATTATGGTCACTTATTTTTAAATTAAACAAATATCATAAATAGAGCAGTTTTTAATATTAAGTAATCATTTTTTTTAATTACATGGGTAAATAAGAAAGAGGTGAAAGAGTTGAGTGGTAAATTTGATATATACATTAGTTAAGGGAGAAATAAGAAATTGAGAGTATATTGAAAGGCATTTAAGAAATTACACTTTCTTTCTATATAGGAATGTTATTTGTCATTAAATATTCATTTCGTTTGAATTTTTTTATGAACATATGTGAAAAAGATAAAAAAAAAATGTTATTAAACATGTTATTTAATATGCATTTAATTAATAAGTAATGTTTTTACTTATAAATGTTATTTAAGGAATATTATTTGTCATTTAGTCTAATATTTTTTTATGAAAATATATTATTTTGTATGAGATTCTTTTTTGTTTACTTTATAATATGTCTCCGTTACAACACAATAGAACAATACTAGTAATTTAAATAAGGACAAAAGTAAGCGTTGTATAAAGGACTAAAAGCTATTTTTTTTATTTTACCCTTTAAAATTTTATTTTGTTACAAAAATTATTATTATTAGCTTTTTCTTATAAAATGAATTTGTATGATATTTATCCATGCAGTCTTCTAATCCCAATTTTCTGAAGAGTAGAGCCGTAGAGCACTTGTTAGAACTTGAAGTATTCATGGATCAGACAAATTTAGGTTAAATTAATATTATTTTATTATCTTTAAGATGATAGGCCTTTGGACCTGATAAATGTTCATATAATTTAGATAATGTTTGTATCAAATTCAGTGTAATTTAAGAATCGTTTGGTCAGCTATCAAATGCTTATAAAATTAAATCGATTAGAAAGATGATCAACTAATCCTATATTTGCACCACATTTTAATACATAACATATTCAAGCTATATGTATATATAACAGTTACCTAATTTTATATTATATTTAGATATTAATTAATCAGTCGTCATAATTATCAAATTATTTTTGTTATCAAAGTAACTTATTCTATTAATTAATCACATAACATTTATAAGCAGCAGAGATGTGCAAAATACTGTGTACTCCAATTATTGCCTTACCATATTTCAGAATTCAGAGAATCCGGACCCAGAATTAAACAAATCCAAAAAGAAAATAAAGAAACATTTGCACCCCACCAAGCAAGCAACTCCATAATATATTCCACTCTTCAAAGTCTTTGTAAAGCAACCACTACTATTATTTATGTTAACCAAAAAATATACATGTGTGTGATTTGTGTACTATGAGATGATAAACAATGAAGCAAGACAGCAACTGGCATGCGCAATTGCGTATATCTCGCTAACCCAATCACCGAGCAGAGGGGGGCCACCGAACAAGTAAACCCAAATGGACACTGCGCATGCCCACTTTTAGTTCCACTTACTAAGTAGTATCAGGTTCTTAGTTTTGATCTTCTTCTAACTTAATTAAAAAATTGTGTATGGTGGGTGCTCAATGGCGGTCCCTCTAAATCTTATTGTAAATTTATATTTTATTCTATTTTAATTAGTGATTGGGGGTCGAGTCACCGAGTCTTGCCTCCTAGTCCTAGATAACAAAATATTTTAATTTAGGTGCGGATAGTCCGGTGAGAATTCGGACCAATTAGATTGGAATAGAGTGTACGGGTCTCTTGTCGTGCTAAAGTAAATTGGACGGTCTGAGTTTAAATAGCGTTTATCGCGTTATAATAGATTGGCTAGAAAAACAATATTATACTCAAATAGCGGTGCTATAGCATGAAATAATACGTTAAAGTGCTGATAGCGCCATAGCTTTTATGGTCTGAAAATGTTATAGTGCACTATTTAAAACCTTGATTTAAACTCATAATTTCGAATTCAAATCAGCTGAAATCCGAATGCATGAATAGTACCTCTGAAATTCTTGACATTCCTGGAATTCTGAATCCAGCCGTCCAAAATTTTCTATGCACGCATCTCGAAACAACTAGTTTTTCTATGGACGCATCTCGAAACAATTCAACGGCTGGATTCAGAATTCCATATTTTTTTGTTATTGTTCATACATCTGAGATTTGAGCTGATCTGAATCCCATAATTTCATGTTATCTTGTGTGATATGAATTCAATCCACCCAACATCTTTTAATATTCAATGAATATTCTTCAGCTAATTTCAAATATGCAATATTTTATACGCAAAATATTATCTTTTGTTGCTAGAATAAAAGTTGGTTGCTTATACTATATTTATTTAATATCTAGAAAGTTTGTTGAATACTAATGAGTTTTTGATGAATTACTAATCAATCAGAATTTATTCGAAAGACCTACCATAAAAGACAGATGCTCGCTGGAATTATCCTCCCAGAAAATTAGTAGTGTCAATGGATACTAGAACTATTTTCATACACATATCCATTAAGAATTGATCTTATTTATACTCGTTAAGAATTTTTCTTAACCTACTATATCTATATCTGTTAAAATTAGTGAATAATAAAACGGTAGTGGACGAGTAACGAATAATACAAATATAATAGTTTTATTATTTTTACAAATAAACCATCCAAATTTATCATGTCATACATATGCAATCACAATTACTAATATAAAATTAAAATATAAATATGCAATTAATTCTAAATAATAATTTTTTACTAAGAAAAAAAAATGTTTAGCATAATATTCTTCTTATGATATAATTTATTTTATATAATTACCCGTTACCCAATGGATACAAAATAACCTTTACCCGTATCCATACCCGTTTATCTAATGAAAAAAAAAGTCCTTACTCATACTCATATCTAATAAGTTAATGAAAAAAAAAATATTATTCATATCCATCTTATCAAAAGGATAAACGAATAAATAGATGTCATTGACACCCCTACTGAAAATTAATATATCACATAAACATAGCATATCAATCAATCATAACTGTTTAATCAAATTTAAATCTGTGTGTGTGTTTTTTTTCAAAAGAGACGAAACTCTCATCAATCTTGCTATATCACAGTTATGTTAATTATCAAATTATCTCCCAATTTCCCAAATTTCTCGGGATTATTTGTCATTGATTTGTTTGTTTTCTATTCTTTTATTCTTCTGTTGCAACTTGAATATAAGGAAAAAATTACGAGAAAGCTATGGTAGCGTTTTGACCGGTTACATTATGATGTATTTTTTATGGTCTCATTATTATAGGATGGGAGTTTTGTCCAAACGGTTTTGGACAAAGTTTTAATCAAAGTCGGATCTAAACTATCTGATTTGTATCAAAATTCGTACAGACATTTAAATTAAAAAATTATTTAAATTTATTAAGTTTTAGATATGTTTGTGCGAATCTCAATTTCAAAGTCCAAACAGTCAATCCAAACTGTTCAACATAATGGATATGTTAAAATGTGCTTGCAAATCAAATTTTACATTTTTTGAAATTTTTTACTATTTATGAAGTATTTAACAAAATCA
Organism: Carex pumila; assembly: GCA_033356055.1. Taxonomy (NCBI): domain Eukaryota; kingdom Viridiplantae; phylum Streptophyta; class Magnoliopsida; order Poales; family Cyperaceae; genus Carex; species Carex pumila. The sequence goes on along the minus strand of JARJHM010000756.1, from coordinate 106,350 downwards.
CCATATTCAGACTATTGAATTTTTGTATCAATTTTAATAAATAGTAAAAAAAATTAGAAAAATACAAAATTTGATATGCAAACATATTTTAACATATCCATCAATTTGAATAATTTAGATCGATTGTTTGGACTTTAAAAATGTACAGTGTCATTCGATATTACCAAAAAAGATGTCATCCGATCCCTCCTCGTATATATATTGTATATATATTATGTACCATGTTACACATGGCTTCTTGGTTAGTAATGGGACGGTAGAAACTAAGTAAAATTTTGTTGACTTTTGGCACAACACAATCATGCAACAAGCCACTACATTAGTGACTGATGAAGTCGTACTGGCTCGTTGATTATCAGTTTTCTTTTTTCCTTTTCCTTTTCCTTTCGTACCTATTTCATTTTGGTTTTACGCACAATCTGGATCTTCTGACCTCCGTAAAGATTTCATGTTTTTTTGTTTGTAGGCATAGGCGGGTCTGCTCTCATTGAACGGGGTAAATGTTGACACAATTTTGTTATAAATTTTAAAATAAATACTACGAAGAGTCCAGCTAAACTGTTGTCGGCAGCATTTCAGCTAAGTACTGTCGGGACTATATCTTATTTTGTAATGTTCAAACAATAAATCCAAAACCGTTAGATGTTTAATCTATATTAAAATATACTTGAAAATCAAATTTTACAATTTTTGAAATTTTTTTACTATTTATTAAGTTAGTTTGAAAACTATTGTTTTCAAAAAAATTTTGCAACATTGTAAACAACGGTTTTCAAACCAGCTTAATAAATAATAAAAAAATTTCAAAAAATATAAAACTTGGTCTCCAAGTATATTTTAATATAGATTAAATATCTAATTGTTTGAATTTATTGTTTGAATATCACAAAATAAGATATAACCCTATCAACACTTGGCTGAAATACTGCCGACGGCAATTTAACCGGACTCTACTATGAATACTATAGAATTGATTCTCATAATTTTAGTAAAAAAAAATTATGATCAATCTCAATATAAAACTCTCATAATTTCAAAGTCTGCCTCCCACTATGTATAAAGATCAACTGTGTTATACAAAAGAAAACAGTTAAATTTGGAGAATTGAAGATAGTCTAATACCCATGTCCTATGAACTCGTAATAAAATATGAACACGGTTACCTTTTAATAAAAATAAAATAAAAATGGTAAATTGCATATTACGATTCTAAGTTAGATTTTTCACCTATAGAAATATAAGGATTATAATGAATAGCCTTTATTAAATGTTTGAGTGTTAATATTAATTTATTGTAGTTTGTATTAAAAAAAAATAACTACAAGTTGTTCGAATTTTATATAACATGAAGATTAATCGATGCCATACTCATAATGCCAATCCGCCACAGCTTAGAATAATACTAGAAAAAAGAACAAATACAAAAAGAGAAAACGACAAGCTAAGACGATCGTTCCAAGATACACGGGGAATCTCATGTTTCCCTCACTAAAAATCTCGAAAACATTTATTCCTCTAAAATTTATATAATAACTTCAAAAAATTTAAAAATTTATCTAATTTATTAATTTTCTATTAAAATTCATTTTTAAACTTATAAAGTACTAATTTACTCATTATAAAAAATATATATAGTTTTGAAGAAAAATATTTTGTCTTCTAATTACTAATCGATTTTTAAATACACATTTATGTAGATAATAAAATTAGTCAAGCTATTACTAAACACAGCACGTCACATCAAGTAGCTCGCGTGCTACGTGATGTGACTGTCATCTGCCTTCTTAGCTGTGTCATATCACGTCACATAAATCGACTCGATCACGTCGCATAACTAATTTTTTCAACATTATTTCTTAATTATAATTTCTTTTGTAGTAATTTCTTTTTTATTCTATTATTTATTATTTATTTGAACTAATTTAAAATACGAAAACAATAATTATACACGATGCATGTGACATGACTGTCATCTACCATTTTAGTCATGTCATATTACGTAAAAATAAATTTTAATCGTGTAACGTCACGTCACGTTATTTCTTCACTATAATTTATGTATTTGTGATGCATACACAATAACATGTAAGCATATGTTTATGTGTGAGTCGCGAGCAAGAAAAACCATTTACTCTCAGAACCAACTAAATGACTAAATATTTTTCTTAAACATACTACGTATTTTTTAAGATAAGTTTTAACAGAAAAATCAATAAACTAAATAAATTTAAGATTTTTATAAAAATTTAAAAGACAAAATGATATCATAAATTTTAGAGGAAAATAAGTAATTTTTTAGTTTTTGAACTGTGTGCCTAAAATTTCCGTATTTTTTAAGATAAGTTTTAACAGAAAAATCAATAAACTAAATAAATTTAAGATTTTTATAAAAATTTAAAAGACAAAATGATATCATAAATTTTAGAGGAAAATAAGTAATTTTTTAGTTTTTGAACTGTGTGCCTAAAATTTCCGTATTCAACTCGCCGCACTACTGATCCTGCAAAAAAAATGTCCCCCTATTTTAATTTCTTTATTTTCTATAATGTCTTCCCATCGCAATCCTGCTAGGTGCGCTACCTTCAAATAAATTTTGGTTTTTTTCGGTGTAGAGAATGTTACGCCGATATGGCGATATCTACATGTGTTAAATAAACACGATACGCAAGGCTCGCACGGACACGTGGTAAATAGATAGATACGCATGATACATCATATCGTATATTGGAGGCAATTGTCCACTCACTTGTAACGTCAGAGTTGAACTCAGTCTACCTTGATTTTTTTTTTTTTTTGTTAGACACCATGATTTGACATTAATTGGCAGTACTAATGAGAAGGACTAATTAAATATTAGTTGTATAGATCACATATAATAGATAAAGAAAAGATCGCTTTACAATTCTATAGTTTAACAATTTTAATAATTTTAAAAGAAATGAACTACGCTACTCCATAGAATAAAATGTGTTGGTGTTCCATAAAAACGTCAGAGTTGAATTCAGTCTACCTTGATTTTTATTTTTTTTGTTAGACACCATGATTTGACATTGGCAAATGGCAGTATTAGTGAGAAGGACTAATTAAATATTAGTTGTATCACATATAATAGATAAAAAAAAAATCGCTTTACAATTCTATAGTTTAACAATTTTGATAATTTTAAAAGAAATGAGCTATGCTATTCGATAGAGCTTAACATAAAATTTGGTGTTCCATAAAATTATATTTTTATTTGAAAATTCAAACGACCGATCCGAACAGCTTAACATGATCTCCATATTGAAATGTACTTGGAGACCAAATTTTACATTTTTTAGAATTTTTTTTACTATTTATTAAGCAATTTTGAAAATCGCTGATCAGATGGTCTATAAATTTTTACTGTTCACAGCAAAACAACAATTTTCAAAATTGCTTAATAAATAGTAAACAAATTCCAAAAAATGTAAAATTTGGTCTCCAAGCACATTTCAATATGGAGATCACATCTAACGGTTCCGATCAGTCGTTTGGACTTTCAAAATAAAAAATACAGCATGGAGTACAGACGCGTTTTACTTCATATAATAGCGTAGCTCATCTCATTTTAAAAATAAAGTTTACTTCTAAAATTATACAATATTACATATATGATCTACGTTGTTTAATATTACCGTGCATCAAGTGGTTAAATTTTTTAACAATTCAATATTATCAACCTTTGATTCATCATCGGACCATACTTTAATTGCATAAAAATTAAATTGTTAGAATATATGTTCGCACAAAAGTATGCTACAAAGTTTTATGTACACCTAGCTGTACCAGTTTAAACCTTGAATCTACTCTCGTCTAAAATTGCAAGTGCACAATCCTATCCGTATAGTATAATAAGGTGTCGATCTTCAGGGACGGTAAAATTCGATTCTAAATTCTTACTAATCCAAGTTAGGTACTAGAAATGTAAAGAGTTGAGTTTGATTTGTTTAAATTTTCTGATTTCAAGTGACAATTCAATCAACAGTAAATGAAAGCAATTAAAGGTTTTGGTTTTGAACAATGATAAAATGCGTTCCTAGGATTTCAGGTTTCATCCCAAACTTTGCCCTCTCTGGACCTATCATGCGATTCGCACATTACTGATGCAACCCGTGTGATGCGACTCGCATCATCTCTGATGCTGGTCGCATTGCCCTCGAGCAGAGCTGACATGTGTTCGTATCTAAGTTGATTTCTTGTGCGAGGCTTCAACCTATAGCTCTCACCTACTGGTATCTAACCTAAATTGATTGTCTGGTTTGCTAGAGGTATTCACAACCTTTCGATTAATGGAAAGTTCACCTCTCGATTACTATTGATCTTAGATCTACCTCACATACTCAATCACAACTGCAAGGAAATTCAAGATCAAATTACTAGAAAAGATGTTATAGACATCTAACAGTAGACAATCAATAATCAATCAAGCAATCAATGAATACTCAAACAAAGAATCACACAAGTTCAAACTTAGATCAAAACAACATGCAACTCAAAGACAAAGTTTAGAGACTACATCCTAACCCTAGGAACTAAAGTTCTACTCAAACATGGTAAAAGAAAGCATAAAAAAATGAGAGAATAAGTAGATCATGATGAAGCTCGAAGATCCAAAGTGGATTGGAGATGATCTTGCAATCTTCTCTTCTTCTCCAAGAAATTTTTAATCTCTCTCTTTTTCTCTTGATCTCTGCTCTCTAAGTGATCTGGAATGTCTCAGGGGAAAAAGCTCTCTAAATTCTGACCAAGGGCCTCCTTTTATAGGCAACAGATCTGATTTGGGCTTATTGGGTTCAATTTGAATTGGGCGGCAACAAGTGATGCGACTCGCATCATGGGGTTTTCACGGCAGGAGTGAGGGTCACATTGCAGGTCACTTTGGGCTTTGATGCGACCCGCATCATGGGTGCTACGACTCGCATCAAATCTTCCTGAAGCTTGCTATTTGCCTGATTTAACCCGATTTCGCATGATTCCTACAAAGTAAGAACCAAAACAAAGCAGTACCACATTCCATGGATATTCAATGTAAAAGTATGTCATTTGTTGGTTCAAAACACAGATTTTTGTATGGAAATAAGTCGAAATAATAGGTCTAATAAGGTGGTATCAATATATATTATGTATAAAAGGGCTAAAACGCTTCAATAAGTGCTTCAACATCATATGCTTAATTATAAGTCATTTTTGTATTTTCGAAGTCCATACAGTTAATCTGAACTTTTCAACATCATATCCATATTAAAACGTACTCAGAGACCAAATTTTATATTTTTTTGGAACTTTTTTACTATTTTTAATATAGGTAGGAAATAACTTTTTTTTATGATCTAGAATTTTTTGAATCAAAGAATTTTCTACCTACCTTACAAAATAGTAAAAAAAACAAAAAGTCCAAAAAAAATATAAAATTTGGTCTCCAAGCATGTTTTATAATGTACTAGTATCGTGCCCGTGCATTGCAACGGGAACATATTATAGGAAGAAAAAAATTATAAAAAAATATCAATGAAAATAATAATTATCCAAAAATTAAGAGAATTTATACGATAATGTATTTTTAATTAACTTGAATCGTGATCTCTAATAATAATTTGATGATGTGATGATTCTTTATTTTTAAGTACTAATAATATCAAATAATAGCTCGATTTGAATCTAATATCAAATATTGTACAACAATTCAATATTGACATATAATATGATATCAAAAAACATAAATAAAAAGTGTTATAGTGTGTATATATAGAATACACACACTATAAGAGAAATATATCTATACACACACATTCCTATTTATATTCTTCTTCTCTGTTTCCAATTTAGAATACACACATTGATATATTCTAAATTGCCCACAACAATATGTATAGAAACAAAGAAAGAAAAATAAGGAAATAAAAAAAAAATTAATTGTGGTTCGTATAGAAATTAAGAAGTAAGGAAATAAAGAAATACAAAAATGGAAGGTAAAGTCCGCTCAATTAAAGAGGAGAAATATGAAAACAGAGGAATAAGAAAAGGAAGAAACATATCGCTAAATTTCAGAATTTGTTCAATTTTAATTATAACGTATTGTGTGGCAGCACATGTGGTGAGTATGTTTTTAACTAAATTTAGATTTTTATACATAAAACAGATGCATTTAATCAAAAGAATACAAATTATGTAATTGGAGGGCTGAGATTAAATCTAAAGTTTTATCTTTCAATCATAGCTGTTAGCGGATCGGACACCCAATGTGCTTAATAATGGAATGAAGATATTGCTAGGGTAGTAATCTATAAGTCAATTATTTTATTCATGAATTGAATGATTAATATAAATCATTTTGTTCCATGAGTTTTATTGCTTTTATGAATTATTGTAGGTTAAGAATCGAAGTTGTGAAACATCATAATAAAGATGATAAATATTCTAAATAGTCACTAACCGTGGTAATTAGCAGGAACACTAATTAGCCATTATAAGGTTAGCATGTGGATTAAATGATGGTTAGGTTTCACAAACCACAGACAAAGAGTTGTCATTTAATCACATGGATACATGTTATGAACATGGTATTTAACTGACCCAAAATAAAACGTTATATGGTAATGTATTTGTGTCATTAACAGTTTCATTCGTGTTAAGTTTTACAGTATGAGGTGTGGTATTTCCTACATAAGAAATGTGTATTCGTAAGTGCTATCAAATGCTGTCTAAAAAAGGTAGTTATAAAGGTGACATTTCAGTACACATGACTTGTGCAGAAGAAGAGATGCACACCAAAAGTACTATCGTCCCTCGTATTATTATACGAGTGATAGTAACACTTAGCCCCTTGATACGAGTAAGATTATACGTATATTGTATGATTAATAGAGATTAATCATATAAAATAATCTACTTAGAAATCAAGAAAAAATTAAGTTTACAGGAATGACACATACCTATCCTGAACCTGATCTGTTACTATGAGACGATGGAATTAACACAAGTAAATTAATAAGTTTACTGCAGGATCGTGATATTGTATTGGACAACATCATTTGTGTAATTGGGGGTCACAGTGCACTGCCAGGTGCCAACTATGATCTGTAGAAGTTTTAACTCTACTGCCAACATAACACAAATCCTATCGGGTCACACCATATAGGAACGGGATCAGAGAATCTTATTATTAATTATAAATAGTTATAATTAATAAATAAGATGGCAAAATATTAATTATAAATGTTATAATTAATATAGAAATATCATAGAGATGATAGGCTTAAAAAGATTAAAATTACAAGCGTGTTTGACACGTTGTGTAATAGTTATTATAACCGCAATCACAAATATATATAATTGTTCAGAACAATTATATATATATATATATGGGCTAACATATTTGAGCCTTAATTATATTTAGAATATAATTAAGAAACCCAAAAGATCAAAGCCCAAAATTCCAAGTCCATTACTATTCATTACTTGGAGCACAAGTAAACCGCTACTTGGAGCACAAGTAACCTGCTACTGTATAAAGGGGTGGAGGGGTTGGAGAATGACATACCTTTCCATTTTCTTTCCTTTCTCATATTTCCTCTCAAATAGTGATTTGTGTGAGGTTATAAATATATACGTATAGACGTTTATATTTGAGTGATAAGCGGTTGTAATCTTGCGTAGTCAGCGGTAATTCTACTTTCACATATAAGTTGTGAATCAGGATATCTGCAAAACGTGAGACAACTTGTTTAGCTGAGTGCTGTGAGTATAATATTTCTGGCAGAAGAAATACTCACTCTCTGATCATTCCTGGTGTACTATTGATAGAGGCACTAGACATCTGGTGCTGTTGTCCGAGGAGCAGCAGTGAGACAAAGCTGTCAGCAGTTCCAATTCGAATTTGGAACCAAGGTATAATGTTATATTAATTTATTTAATTATTAAATAAATTTAGTTTTAGAAATCAATCATGGAGATAGATTCCCGGCTTAGGTTAGACGTAAAAAAATTTTGTTTTACGCTTTTTTTCGCACCTAAGCCAGTATAGGATTTTACCAGTTTTTACCAAAAAAAAACCCAACAGATATTAGCCAGTCTCTCTCTATATATATCCAACAACATATCTATAAACTTACAATTTTATTTGATTTTTAATTTTTTTTGTCAAAATAACAGTTATCAAATAAACAATCTCAATGATAAATTACAAAAGATTTATATTACAAAAACACTATTCACAGAGAAAAGGACGAAAATCCGTAAACACGAACTTTCGGTTACTCAGTTTCATAATTAAGCAAAAACTGACATACCGTGAAATTTGGAAAAACACTATTCAACGATCCCGTAAATATACTTCACAACAACCCGCAAGATTATACGTCAACTGCGTATAACTTTTTTTTCTCAACCGAAATACTATTTGGGAGAGAAACCGAGAAAGAAAGAAAATACTGATTCGTTTCGACACGAAACGATACGAGTGAATTAGTATTTTAATCTCTTCATGTACCCCTCTATTTATAGCCTCTAAAATGATGTGAAAAGATCAAAATACCCCTATGACAAGGCATGCCACCTAGGGGGGTGAGGTGTTATGTGGATAAGATTGATGACGTGTCATCTGGATAGGATCGATAACATGTCATGCGAATAAGGATGAATCTGAAAAGACCCGAATGCCCTTGGCCCAAATACAAATAATATCCGCATAATTATTCTAAACAATTATATTTTTTGCAGTTATTGTTTCGGTAACTTTTATACAACGTAATGTGTACGTTTATAAATTAACTGTTGTTTCTGCTTGTCATTTTTATATGACATTTATAATTTAATTATATCATATATAATTAATTATAACCATCTTAATATTAATTATAATCAATTTATAATTAATTTATAATTAATCAGTAAGATTCTCTGAATAGCTCTTATATGATGTGACCCAATAGGATCTGTGTTATGTTGGTAAATAGAGTTAAAACTGTTTTAACTTCTATAATCACGAGAGGCATCTGGCAGAATACATCATGACCATCCAATTACACAGATGATGTTGTACTGTACAATATCACGATTTAGTAAACAATTTACTTGTGTCAGTTCTTTTGTCACATAACTATCAGATCAGTTTCAAGGTAGATGTGTGTCATCCTCGCTAACTTAATCTTTTCTTGATCTTGAGCAGATTATCAAATATAATTACTTTTGTAATTATACCGCATGCAGATAATCTAACTCTACCAAGGGGCCCAGTGATGCTATAGCTCGTACAAAAATACGAGGGACAATAGTACTTTTGGTAAACTATCACTTCCTTAGCTAAGCTATACATATAGAAGTGCTACCGTTATGACTGTTTTTTATGGACAGCGTTAGATAACACTCACAAACACACATCTCTTAGCTAGAATGATGAATACCTCATACTGTAAAACTTTACACTGAATGAAAACATTAATGACACGAACACAATTCTATTCAATGTTTCATTTGGGATATGTCAAATATCATGTTCCTTGAACATGTATCTATGTGATTAAAATGATATCTCGTGTCAATGGTTTGTAAAACTTAACCATCTTTTAATCCACATACTAATCTAGTAATGGTTAATTAGTGTTCCTGCTAATTACCTTAGTCGGTGACTTTTTAAGAGTATATATCATCTTGATTATGGAGTTTCACAATTCCAGTCATGAACTCGAAATGATCCATAATACAATAATACTCAAGGTAACAAAATGATATATAATTAAATATTCAATTTATGAACAAAGTTTTATGATAATTTATCGTATTATTGATTTCTATATTATTACACTAACAACATGATCAGAAAGATGAAAATTCAATCTTTTTTATATCTCTCTCATTGACAAAACCTTGATTTATCGAAGAAAAATTGGTTATTCAACCTTTTTTCCAAAGCATCTGACAGCCCGCCGCGGAAAATGCAATCCCTTGCTATATATTCCGTTAAAATTTGAGGATCATTCTGTTCGAAAAAAAAAAAAAAAATCAAACGAAACGTTCATTGCAAAAGCTTCATGTTAAACTATATCTTCTTTCTGATATTGCACGAAGACAGTTTCAATTTCGTGATTTTTGAAGTAAATGTATAAATTCTAAGTAAAGATTGGACGCCAAGCCACCAAACTATTTAATACTCTTGTTATTACAATAAATGATTTTTTCTGTTCAGATTTCGAACTCATGATCTCTCGAATAGAAACTATGTGCCTTTGCTACTGTACCAAAGAGTGGATCATATTTTTAGATAGAATATCATCAATGGTTCATATTTTTCATATATAATTGAATTATAGATATGTTTTTAAATAATTTGAATTATATATCATTACTAAAAGTACATTGTAATCATAATGAGCCAAAAAAAATATTATGACCCTCGTTAAATAAATTATTCTATTTGGTCCCCAATCATAGAAATGTAGACCACAAACGAGAAAATAAAAATGTTGTTATCTGTTATTTTAATCTCAATTGTCGATCTTCGTTAAAATTTGCGCATATATATATATTTTAAATTCATATATAGAAAATTTTGAGCAGTTAGAATTGAAATAACATGATCCTGTTATTTCAGAGGAATTTGCAGATTTATTTCCCACAAACGAATCCATATCCTATGAGTTTGATCTGGATCGTCTCTTCCGAACAATCCGATCTCAATCTGAGATATACTTCCTGTGATATATATCTATCAAAAACTGAACAGATAGTGCCCACGGGCTTTTCTTCATTGAAAATAAAATTAGAACTCCTGTAATATCACGTTGAAATATATATATATATATATATATATATATATATATGAGTGGGGTTAAAATGCACCCTGCTTTTTGTGCTCTAAACGTACACCTTCCTCTCGTTTCTTCATTTTTAAAATTCAAATAGTTGATTTGAATCTACTAACGTGTTCTACATATTAAAATGTGCTTGGAGACCAAATTTTACATTTTTTGGAAATTTTTTACTATTTTTTCAGAATTTTTTATTAAACTTAACAATAATAAAAAATTCAACACAGTGATGATTTTCAAAAGTTATGAAAAAATAGTAAAAAATTTCCAAAAAATGTAAAATTTGGTCTCCAAGCACATTTTAATATGTAGAACACGTTGGTAGATTCAAATCAACTATTTGAATTTTAAAAATAAAGAAATGAGGAAATGGTGCACGTTTGGAGCACAAAAAGAAGGGTGCATTTTAACCCCACTCTATATATATATAAAACTGAATAGAGGCTCTAAATCCCCGAAAGTAACTCATATTATGAGTTTATATTAGGAACGTCTGATCCGAAATGAAATGCAGGAGCCTGCTAGAGCAGATTGAATGATTCAGATCTAAACTCAAAATTTGAGTTACTTTACAATTTACACCTTGATTGGATGAAGAGCCGGGGAAGGGAGGGAATGGAAAGAAAAAAAAATTCATATTGAATGGTGTTTGGTAGACAAAATTATGTCGGAGGTGAATGTATAAGAGAGAAAAGGTTTAACTTTACATGATTACAATCGATAGAATCGATTTTCTTCTCAATTTGAGGTGTAGCAGATGGAAACAAAATTGTTGTAAATATTTTCAGAGAAAATGACACAAATTTCTCTCTATATCTTACCTATATAATTTTTATCTAAGTTTTTTTGTCACAAATCTATAGCAATCATCAAATTTTTCATCAACCTTCTAGATTTTAGTTAAGCAAAAAAGAAATAAAACAAGAAAGAAAGTTAAATTTATTTTCTCTCATAATACTAAGGTAGAACCAAAATTTAACTATGGTGAGTGCTAAACATCATTTTAAGAAAAATAATTAAAAATAAAATTTATATAGCACAAGATAATAATTTTTTTGAGATAAGAGTTTAATATCTTTCTCTTAAACATAATTTTATGTGTGTATAAATTATACATAAAGAAATAAATTATCATTCCCATAACATGAAAGTGAAATTAACTGTTATTTCAAAGTTATAGTGAATAATAATTAAAAAGTTATAAACAAACATAAACCTCAACTAAAATTGAATTTCGCTGATTTCAAAGTTGAAGAGGTAAATCTGTACTGAATATCAATGTAAATTTCTATTCCATTTAGATGGTAAGTTTGCTAAAAAGAAAATTGTATTGTGTGCATACTTTACTTTCTGTTAATTTTACGGAACTCTTGTTTTCTAAAGATGGTAGAATCGTAGACCACTGGAATTTAAAAAAATTATTAGATGATTGGACTTTCTTCTATATCATTTGACAGTTTTCCAAAAGCAAAAAGGTTGTTTTTTTAATGGTAAATGATGCGAAAACCGAAGTCAAAGCTGTCACAACTCAGAAGTTTGCTTTTAAAATTTTCATTCAAAGACTTTATAAGTTGAGTAAGTTGAGTAAAGCTAGAATGTGATACGACTCATTAAGAGAATTTGATGAGCATAATTCTAAAAATTTATTTGATTGATTTCAAACACTAAATTCAAACCGTTGATATCCATGTGCTTCATGAATGATGCATGTGTATGCAAAATTTTGAAACCTTTGAGTTTATTTGCTACACGGTTAAACAGTCAAAGAAATAAATATTTTATTAAGTTAATTTATAAGTTATTTTATATATTCAATTTTTATTATTTCTTTGACTGCTTGACCGTGTAGAAAATAAACTCGAAACTTTCAAAATTTTGCATGCACATGCATCACTCATGAAGCATATAGATTTCAACGGTTTGGATTTTGTGTTTGAAGTCGATCCGATGAATTTTTGGAGTTGTGTTTACCAAACTCTCTTGGTAAGCACATCACACTCTAGCTTTACTCTTATAAGTTTGTAATATTTCATAGGGATGAAGGATGCTACTGCATATGAAAAATAAAATGCAAGTGAATTTTTATATACTTGGCAACAATTTTTTGAAAGTATATAATATAATAACGTAGCAACCTCTTGTACTATGTTTCATCCTTAATTAATCATCTAAACAAAAAAAAAAAATATTAATCTTTTTTTCTATTTTCCCCTCCTCTCTCATCCTCTACTCTCCATCTGAACGGATCCGTATCCTCCCAAGTACCTGACTCAAGCAAATTAAAATTGACGGACCAATTAATTCCAGCCGAATCAAACTCAATTCGGCTTGTGTAAAAACTATAGGGGTCCGTTTTGAGATTCATGTCAGGCTTAAAAAAACCGTCTGATTGTAATTGTTCTCAGTCAGATAACCTGAGAGAATGTGAATTCCATCCGAACAAGAAAGTCCATATCGTCTGCATTAACTCAAAAGAGAATCTTTTCAGTTAATAGATATCGGTCGTCCGATTGTAAACGGAGCTCATCCAGCTTCAATCTAAAACATAGAGATCTTCAATCTTACTGTAGATTTAATTCACATGAATCTTAAATCTAATTGGACGGTTCAGATATATTAATTCAAAATATTTTTTTTAGTTCATGCAGAGGATACGAATTCCGAACAAGGGACCCCTACAATACGGATTGTGACCGAATTTTTTATTAATAGAAATAAAATAAAATAAATATTTAAAAAGAATATAACTTTAATTTTTTTGTCAAAACTAGGTAGATCGGGTTGCAATAACCCGTCCCACCGGACGGATCCAAATACCCCGTCCCGTTAACCATCTTACCCTTAATCACGGAAAAAAAAAAAAATTCCGGACGGGTTTACTGGTCCCGTCCCAACCCGGAAAAAAAAAAAAGAAAAGAAAATACCGGACGGGTTTACTGGTCCCGTCCCAACCCGGAAAAAAAAAAAAAAAAAAAAAGAAAATACCGGACGGGTTTACTGGTCCCGTCCCAACCCGGAAAAAAAAAAAAAAAAAAGAAAACCTGGACGGGTCCTCTTAACCCGTCCCCAACTCTTTTTTTACTTCCCCTTCCGCAGCGCCAGCGCCTTCATCCATCCTTCCTGCTTGCTTCGCTTCTCAGCAGATCGCCGCTGGGACGTATTGACGCAACCCGTCCGGATTTTTATAAAATTTTCCGCTGCACCATCTCTGTCATCTCAAACCATCCCTACCATTGATTATTTCAGGTTTGTTTTAAATATAATCAAATTAAATTAGTATAGAAATGTGTTAATTTCTGATTTAATTTGTTATCAAACTATTGATTATAGTAATTAGTATATAAATGCATTTTAAAAGAATTAATTAGGAGTGTTCAAACGGTTCGGTTTTGGATCAAACCGAATTAGTTCGGTTATTTCGGTTTATTGGATCGGTTTGGTTATTTCAGTTTATTAGATCAATTCGGTTGGTTTTTCAAAATCGAATTATAACTTGGGTTCGGTTCGGTTTGAAAAAAAATTTAAAACCAAAATTAAACCGAACAAACCGAGCAATCCGAAATAAAACTTTGGTTCGGTTTGGTTGCAATGCTAATTCGGGTCGGTTCGGTTCTATTTTTAAAACTGAATGATAACTTTGGTTTGCCAAGTTCAGTTCGGTTTCAAGAATGTCATGCATGCAGAATGTCATTAATTTTTATTAGTGGTTAGTAATTTTAGTAATTTATTTAATAATATTCTTAATTTTTATTAGTGGTTTGCCAAGTTCGGTTCGGTTTCAAGAATGTCATGCATGCAGAATGTCATTAATTTTTATTAGTGGTTAGTAATTTTAGTAATTTATTTAATAATATTCTTAATTTTTATTAGTGGTTTGCCAAGTTCGGTTCGGTTTCAAGAATGTCATGCATGCAGAATGTCATTAATTTTTATTAGTGGTTAGTAATTTTAGTAATTTATTTAATAATATTCTTAATTTTTATTAGTGGTTTGCCAAGTTCGGTTTGGTTTGGTTCAGTTCTATTCTTAATTTAGTAATTTATTTAATAATATTAGTGGTTAGTAAATTTAGATTGTTATTAATTTTTTTTAAAATATCATGCATGCATGCAGAATGTCAAGCAGTCGTGATCAGGGTGGCCCTTCACATGCTGCAGCTGCACATGATGATTTTGGTTTTGAATCGGCATGGTCAGCAAATAATTTTAGCAACTTATTATGGATGCCGCATGACCAACATAAGGTCTCACGAATCCATGATGATGTAAGTTACTCCATGAATCATATAATTTTGTTTTTTTATAGAATGATATAACTATTTGAATTACAATATTTTACTTTAATTAAATTGTATAACATTGACAGGATTACAGAGATGTAGGAGTGGACCCTCGAGGTATCTGGACTGGGATTAAGTACAACGACCTTTGCAAACCATTCTTGCTTAGACTCGGTTTGTATCAGGTTTCTCAAATGGCTCACATAAAAATTGATCCAGCACTTCTCGCTGGTCTCGTGGAGCGATGGAGACCAGAGACTCACAGTTTTCATCTTCCCGTGGGAGAGATGACAGTTACGCTGCAGGATGTTTCTTGTCTCTGGGCGCTGCCGATCGTAGGGTTACCAGTGACAGGTGCTTCAGACCGTACTTGGTCTATCTTAGTGGATCAACTTCTTGGAAATGGGACCGCAAGTGCGGTGCTTAAAAAGAAAAAGAGATCGGGGCCAAATGACACGCAAGAGGTTCGTGCGCAATCTGGGTATGCTATAAGTTTGAAGGAGTTGCGTATTCGATTTGCTGCAATGCCAACAGAGGAGCAGATACGGCAGTACACAAGGGCCTATGTACTCGATTTGTTCGGGTCTATGTTTTTTGCTGATTCGTCGGGAGATTCGGTTCCGGCAATGTATTTGCAATTTCTACAAGATCTTGATTCCCCGGTACAGTACAATTGGGGTGGGGCTGTTCTGGCTTATCTCTACAGAAGCCTTTGTGTTGCGGTTCAGCGTAAAACAAAGCTTATGTCAGGGCCAGTTGTGCTTCTACAACATTGGTGTTGGTCTCGTTTACCGACCGGCCGTCCTCGTCCCTTAAATGATTGGAGTCCAAATTGGTCCAATCCAAATGAGCAAGAGTGTCCAGCATTCGGAGATAAGTGGTGTTGTCTCCATGATTATCGCCAAGGTCACAATCGGAGTGGAGTTAGTTACTTCCGCAACGAACTGCAGAAGCTCGAAGATTACATGGTAAATTGGGAGCCCTACAACGCATTGTTAAATCAGATACCGTGTAAGCTGCCATCACGAGTTAATGACGAAAGGGGTGTATGGCTAGCTCGTGTGCCACTTGTGCACTTTTGGATAATTGAGCATTATTATCCAGATCGTGTGATGAGGCAATTTGGGTATGCACAGCCGCTCCCGCCACCACTGCCGCTCCCCGAGGATGAGGTACGCCGGTTACATAAATTTGTTCACAGTTCCAATGTGGGCATAGTAAATTGGTCTAATGTGCACCAGAATTACGTAAATGAGGCATCTAATCCAGGAGACCACTTGGTTGTTCCAACCGGGTATTGGAGTCATTACGACATATTGGGATATCGAAGTTGGTTCCAGGAAAATGGCATGTTCAATATCTTCTTAGGAAAGCGGTGCATAGAGGGTCTTGATGATCCCATTCCAGAATACAGAGACGAGACTGGCGAAGTAGGGTACATTCCCGGTGCCCCGAAATCTACACGTGATGTAAGTTTTATAAGTTAAAAATATTAATGAGATGTTATTATTCTTTCAATGGAGTTATCACTTTTTTTATTTTGTAGACATTACGAGGGATAAAGATAATATCAGCAGCTGTGGGATTGACGAAATCGAGGACACTCAAGAAAATAGGAAAATTTTTCCTGAAAGCAAGTTGTGGCCTTCTCAGAGACAATGGTATGGATGCTAAATTGCAAAGTATGTTGAGGGCGGCCGATCTTCCAGACAATATCGATGACATCTCAGACGGTGATAATCCAGAGCACATCCCTGACTTGCCACAAGATTTAGATCCCAACTATCATCAGAGATGGATAGAAACAAATGATGGGTTAAATGAATATCTTACAAGCTTTCAACCCGAACCTAGTCATGTTGAACTGGTAAGTATAAAAAATAATACTTTAATTGGTTGTCGATTATGTTTATTAAGAAAAGTAATATTTATAGGGAGATGAGGATCATGGCACGGCTGCACAAGGAAACACAGATGGGCAATTCTTCTCAGAGTTGTTGGGTAACTCGGTATATTACGAAGATCATCAAACAGGACCTAGTCAGGTCCATCAGGTAGAAATTTCATCACTTCTAATGTTTAATTTTAATGATCGTTGATACGGTTTATTAAGTACTAAATTAATTATTATAGGAATCAGAAGTTCCTATCACGTTCACAGAAGACAACACAGGACCTAGTCAGGTTTATCAGGTACTTTTAACTCTCTTGAAATAAATTTTAAATAATTGTTTCTTGTGTTTGATACAAATAGTAACATAGTTATTTCAGGGTATGAATGCGTATGTCAGTTGGGACCAGACATACGATCAGGCCTATCCTCCGGATGCGCAATACACGGGTCACACAGGACCTAGTTTGGTCTATCAGGTAATAATTTTCAAATTTTAATTTTTATTTAAATAATAGTCGATTATGTTTACTAAATGCTATAATGAATGTTGTAGGATTCGGATCATATCGAGCTGGCCCCGCTAGATGTTACTGGTGCACAAGACAACATAGGACCTAGTCCGGTCGTTACGCCACGTACACAAGCAATGACTGCCTTTTTTCCATCGTACAATAATGTTTACGTTAGGCGTAAGAAAGCGGACATACAAGAACGAAGATACCCCGAGCGCAACCGCCGAGCACCAGATTTGTTCACTTTCGATTAGGTATTTAAATGAACTATTACTTAAATAGATTGTTAGTTTGTGTTACGCCAGAATGTATTTAAATGGACTGTTAGTTAAATGGATTGTTAGTTAAATGAACTGTTACTTATTTTAGCTTATGTTTCTTGAGAATGTTTTCACTTTGCTCTTATTTCGGTTTTATTTTGTATGAATGTGTTGTACCCTAAATTGTTGCCAAATTGAATAAATTGGAAATTGGCAATAATTTAAATATTTGGAAAACGTCAAACATGCATAAAGGCTCTCCAAGAATGAATGAATAAAATGAAGTGGGGGTGTCCATTGTGATTTGAAATGGATACATCTATCTAAATCCTAAAAATGAAAAGGAAGCTCACGGTTCCTAGTCCATTGTGATTTGCACTGTTCTGGTAAACTGACCAGTACAGACCAGAGTATGGACAAAAATGTAAAATGGACCTCATCATTGGATAGATAATTTAAAAACACATAAAATTGATATAAAATTCATGTTATTTGGATTTTTCTACATAAAGATACGGATCTCCAAAGTTCATCTCTTAAAAATAAAAAATGCTGAATTTTCTGTCAGATTTACCAGCTATGCCCCTGTGTTCAACCCCTGTCTGATACAGCTAGGTAACTCCAAAGTTCACGAAATTTTACCAGAACATAGAAGACTCTTTCCTGAGAATTTTCATATAAAGAACATAAAATTTGGATCAGCAGAACTCTTGTAATTAAATTCTGAAGTTAGCTACCAGCATGGTAACAACAGCTATTTACCAGCAGAATTCCCTGTACAAAAATGCCTGTTTCATATAGTTCTGAATTGAGTTTAATAAAACTGTTTTACATGCATATAGGTCATGACTCAAGGAAGATTTCCATGTAAAGAACATGAAATTTGGTGTAGCCAATTGACAGGAATTAATCTCTAAAGTCCAACTACTCAGAAAAACGCTGCTGCCAGAAAATGGGCATTTGACCCCTGACTGATACATTGCCAATTTGAGACCCCTAAAAGGGTTGAAATGTCAAATAAATCACATATTCGAAAACTAGACTTCAAATAAATCATGATGGACACCAAATTTATGCCATTTGGACTCATATTCATCTCTGAATTGGAATTCAAAATTAAATCAAAATTAAATATTAAGAAGAGTCTTGAACGTACGGCTTCATCTTCGACTGTAACCAGAAGATGTTCCTGATTTAAAAGCATTAATTAGAATACACAATTTTTGGATAAGGAAAAAAAAATTTAATCAATATTAAAATATTAAGAAACCTGCTATATATATGTCGGACACAGAATGTCTAGCTTGCTGTCCCTGATTCCTGCTAGAGGAGGCCTCTAAACAAATAACACAACAACAAGGTCATTAATATATTATGTACATATATTTCAAATGAGAATGACACAAAAATAATGCAACCAACCTGCCGCACGTCTGTCGGACGTCGAACGTCTAGCTTGGTGTCCCACGGTCCTTCCTTGCATTTCGTCCATCGTCATGACTATACGAGCGTGTTTTCTCCTACCCTTCTTGATTTTGTTATTATCCGGAACAATAGTTAGACCATCATAGCGAGGCCATTCACATTGGTTGGCATAGCCGTGAAATTGGCCACTCCAAGTTTCGGTAAGTGTCTTTGCGGAATACAAATGATTCACGAATATGTTGTGGTTGTATCTCCGTTCTCGACACACGGCAAGTACATGAGCACACGGTATACCGGTAAGCTGTGGTTTGAGACATGCACACTGTGCTATGTTTCCATTACTTACGATGACCTTATACCGGAAAGTTTCTTTTTTATAAGTAAAATTTCCATCTCGTTCTTTGTACACGACCCTCTCATCATGCACCTTGACCTCGTGTTCACCGTGCACACCGAGTGGCATGGAATTCATTTTCAGACACTTTTTGATTCTTTTTGCCAATAGCTTTTCAACTCGCTCTGACCAAAGTTGTTGACTAGCTAAGCGAGCCATTGCTTTCTCTTGTCTATCCCTAAACCACGCAAGACACTTGTAATATGTGTCTTCCACCAGTGCAACAACTGGCAGTCTCCGGCTAAATTTGAATACATTATTCAACGATTCAGATCCGTTAGTAGTCATAATTCCCCAACGAGCGCCGTTGTCCATACATTGATACACCTTCCATGGTTTAGGGATCTCATTATGATTGGTATCTTGATATTTACCGACATTATTTAAGTACGCAACTGCATCTGGATTTTTCTTTCGTAATATTTCGAAAAACTCCTCAAACCTCCGTGGCTTCTTTTTGTTGCAAAGTATTTTAAATAGGTCACAAAGTTTTCTATTGTGTACTTTTTTCATCAAATTCTCGGCAATGTGTTGTGAGCACAATCTGTGAACGCACTCGCCACCATCCTCGTACCAACCACCGTATCTATCGGTGAATACTTTCTTGATCCCCATGTGCCGATCAGAAACAACGCACATGAACTTATTACCAATTACCTCCAGACGCAGCCACCTCATGAACCATCCCCATGTCTGGAAACTCTCTTCCCCGACTAATGCAAAAGCCAGAGGAAGCAACTGGTTCTCAGCATCGTAACCGCACGCTATCAACAATCTCCCTTGATACCTACCAGAAAGGAAGCATGCATCAATACTAATGATTGGCCTGAGATGAGGCACTGCAGCAATGCACGGACCGTAAGCCCACGCAGCTGCCTTAAACAACCTTTCTGTTGGATCTCCTGTGGGTTCGTGCGCAACTCCGAATTTTGTGCCTGGATTGTCTTTTTTAATTGCTTCCAACAATGGAGTGAGAAGGTCGTAAGATTTTTCCCAACTACCGAATAGTTGTGCGATTGCCAGCTCTCGACCACGCCACAACTTGTTATATTTGGGTATGATTCCCTTGTATTTTTTACGAACTAGCCCTTTAACGCTTTTAATGGTTAAAGCAACATTCTCCCTAATATCTTCTCGTATAACATCGGCGACCATTTTTGCAGTTAATTGTGCATGATCGGTACGAGAAGCATCGGCATGGCATGTATGCGGTCCTGAAATTGTTCTAATTTCCCACTTAGATGAAAATAATCCAGACTTAGCATACAAACGCCACGCACACCTGGTGTCCTTGCAATTGACTACCATGCTAGTTCTATTGCTCCCCGTAATTTTTACTTCAATATTCTTTTTGATGTGATAACTATTTATTTTCAATTGCAGAGCCTCTTTTGAAGAGAATTCATTACCTACAGCGAGTGTATCATGAACATGTTTCGGCCTACTGAAGAAGTTGACATCTGCGGGTTGAAATGCTGAGGTGTCATTGAAGCTTGCCACAGGGTGACTTACACCACGGTCACTTATGGGAAAATGTTCAGCCTGAACGCGTGGTGTTTGGTGTGATTGTGTCGAGGTATCATCCCGGACATCCCCTTCTGAATCAGCTTCATTATCCCAGTCAGCGTCATCCTCACATGAGTCAGCGTCCTCTTCATCATCACTTTGAGGCACATCATCAAAATCAGTATTAGGATCAGCTGCCTCCGGTGGATCGATCCATGGGCTATTCTGATTATTGTATTCTGTCTGAACAGACAGTGACGACTCGTTCAGATTGGGATAAGGATGCAGATAAAGGTCTCGCCTCGGTGTTTGTTGTGTCGGATAGGGTTCAAAGAAACTGGGATCCGCATAGTTACCACTATATTGGGTATGTCGAGGGTCTTGCCTCGGTGTTTGTTGTGTCTGATAGGGTTCGAAGAAACTGGGACCCGCATAGTTATCACTATAATGGGTCTGTCGAGGTTCTGGATTTGTTTCCGGCACCCTACTATTAACGAATAACTGCGGTTGTATTTCACCGATGATTGGAACCAACTCAATGTATAAATCGAGAAAAGTATACTGGGTTTGGGCACGCATACTTTGGATATAAATACCTCTCCAACTCTGATCGCACACGATTTCAATTTTCTCATAATAACGTCGGGCTGTTGTACCAACATTAACCCGTGCATGTGCTTTTAGGTTATACTCATTCTCAGAATATCCAAGTTGGCGATAAATTTCACCTTTCACATCATACCAACCGTATTCATCAGTCACACTCAATGAGAATCGAGGACTAATACTATACTCTACTCCTTTACGACCGTGTCGTATTTCACCACCAAAATAAATTCTTAGCATCAACATAATTAATTATTTTTATAAATTAACCTGCACAATAATGAATAAATTACATGTTATTATTATTACATTAATAAAAACTAATATTAATTAAATTATTTTACAAAAATTACTGAATGGCATAGCAGAAAATAATAAAATCATTTAATTAAACAAATATAAAGTTCAATAATTACGTAAAAACAAATTAAATTTCATAACATTTTAGTAATACCTTACCAAATTTACCTATTGAAATATATTCATAACTAATATTAATTAAATAGAAATTACATATTATTAACCTACACAATAATGAATAAATTACATATTATTATTATTACATTAATAAAAACTAATATTAATTAAATTATTTTATAAAAATTACTGAATAATATAGCATAAAATATAATTAAAGAATTACCTGTTTGAAATTTAATTTCGCTATTAACAACAACAACTTCTTTCTATCTGCTGCTATTTGAGTGATGTCTTCGTCTGAACGTCTTGCCTTCTGTTTGAGTAGAAATGAAATTTTTTCTTTCCGTCTGAACGTCTTGCCTTTTGTGTTAGTGGAAATGAATTAAAAGCGTGATTGGAGGGTATAAAACAAGCCGTCGGATTTTTTTTTTTTTTAAATTCGGGATGGGTTTTGTAGTCCCGTCCGACTTTTTTTTTTTTTTTTTTAAATTCGGGACGGGTTTTGTAGTCCCGTCCGACTTTTTTTTTTTTTTTTAAAATCGGGACGGGTTTTGTAGTCCCGTCCACCTTTTTTTTTTTTTAAATCGGGACGGGTTTTGTAGTCCCGTCTGCCTTTTATTTATTATTTTTTTTAGCGAATTTAATTAGGGATAACGATGATTAACCAGGACGGGTTGTATAATCCCGTCCGGTGGGACGGGTCCTCAAAACCCATTCTACTTAGTTTTGGAAAATATTCAAAAGTAATATTCTTTTTAAATATTTATTTTATTTTATTTCTATTAATAAAAAATTCGGGAAGGCGTTGCGCATTTAATTACTTTACAACAATCATTTGTTGAACAAAGAAATTCTTAGAAAATTGGCGAATGTTTTTTTTTTTTCCAAGTGTATAAATTCGCTGGGTCTGTAAAAATCAATATACTTGAAATCTAAACATATGAAAAAAATTCAATGATTTTCAGAAAATACCGACATGGATTAAAATTTTTATTTTGCAAACTATAAGGACCTTATTGATCTGGATTAACTGTTAAAAAAAGGAAACTGAAAATGGCATTTTTTTTAAAAAGGGACTTTAGGTGTATTTCATAACAAGCTTTGTAGGAACCATTTTTCTAAGAACTTCAGGTGTATTTCATAACCTCCAATCTTATTAAAAAAATAATAATAATATGGCCTTCGTTCCTCTCACTATTAAAAAAAAAAAAAGAAGTCAAACAATACAAATAATAAATAATGTCAAATAATGTAAACATTTTTTTGTATGCATCTTAATAATTAAAACAGTCTGGATTATGCAAATCATCGAACGACCACGAAATCCAGACACACTACCGGGTATCAGCAATTCTTTGAAATATCCAATATGAAATGAATTTATAAAAATTAACGAAATTTTTGGTGCCACATAATAATCATATTAGTTATTGATTTAAGAAAAGGTAATGTCCCCGTGCTACAGTCCCTCAAAAATCTCCGTGTATAGAAGCATTTATTTTTTAACTTAGTTCTGACGTATTTTTAACTACCACAACTGTCATAATTTCAACTGTTATAATTTCAAGTACAATATGTATATTTACAGAATTATATGTGCATGTTTATAGGATAATATGTGTATGTTTACAGGATATTATGTATATGTTCACAGAAGGTTGTCCCCAACAGCTGTCACGCGTTTTCAACAGCTGTCATGCGTTTTTAACAGCTTTCAACGTTTTTATATTTACATGATTTGTTGAATTAGTTTACAAGATTTAGTATTGGTGTTTACATAATTAATTAAAAATATTTGAGAATTTTTGAGGGACTGGAGTTGTAGCTACTTCCTATTTAAAGTATAATTTGAAATTTTTAAATTTTAATCTGATACTCACACTCTAATAATAGTACGTAGGGTAGGTGATGGTGGAGAAACAACAAATTAGTTCTGTTGAAATAGTCAACATTAAATGGAGCAATATTGTATCGTTTCAATTATTTTGTTCAAATATTTTCATTGACCTTTTTTGTTCAAATTGAGAAATTATGTCGAATCTGGCATAATTATGTGTTTTCTATGTACCTTAAAATCAATATTAGATTTTTTTTTATAATGTGTCGTTAAAATAATTGTGCTCCGTATTTATACAAAATTATGTCTGAGACAAATATTATTTTGACATTGTGTTATTAAAAATTTAAAACAGTACTTTCTTGGATGCAAAATATAGACATAGGTTTCTCAATCCAGAGTTATTATTTTATGCTCGACAATTATATCTCAAATATCTTCTTCCTCAAAAATTATATCTCAAATATCTTAGATACCTAATTATCGTTTGGTAGAATAGCCAGACCTAGGCTATGAAAAATCATCTACGTGTAAACTTACAGAATTGCATATATTAAAAATTACAGGGTCTATGGAGGAAGAAACCAAAATCAAGTATCCAGGCTATCCAACGTCTTATTATTGGAGTTCAGATCCAGTGAAGTACCTTAAAGATTGGGTTTTAAATTTCGACCGTTCGATTCGAATCCGTGATAATCTATCTAAAGTGCAGTGCAAGTATCCTAAGAGATGAGTTCAAATAGAGAAACAATCCCGAGCGAAGGATTAAAATCGGACGGTTCCAATCCAAAATTCAAAGATTAGGTTAAATTCAAGGGAGTGCGTATCCTCTGAGATATCTCAACTTTTGCGTGATTCAGGGGTGGTGTAGGAATTGGTTTCCTTTGAGATATCTCAACCTTTGTGCGACTTTATGGAAAATTCCAACCGTTTAAATACGTTCTACACGAATCTCAAAGCACACATAATACTGACCCCTACATCACCCCGAATAGGCACCGGACATGTCGGTTATGCAAAAGTTGAGATATCTCAAAGGATACACACTCGTGATGTAGGGGTCAGTATTATGTGTGCTTTGAGATTCGTGCAGGACATATTTAAACAGTTGGGATTTTCCAGAAAGTCACGCAAAGTTTGAGATAATTACGAATTAGAGTAGAACTAGGGTACTCTTAAGCTTACCAAAATTTTGGTGAGTTTAACTCTAAAATTCATCAAATCAACTTCAAATGACGAATTCGAACCGTTGAAACCCGTCTACCTTACGTGTGATGCATCTACATGTGAAATTTTTAAACATTTGAATTAATTTAGTATAAATTCAAGCGGTCAAAAATTTCAAAAAATGAATGCACTAAAATTAATTTATTAACCTTCTAATTTTGACCGCTTGACTTTATACTAAATTAATTCAAATGTTTAAAAATTTCATATGTAGATGTAGTCGGGTTTCAACAGTTCGAATTTATCATTTAAAATCAACTTAATGAATTTTAAAATTAAGTTTATCAAAACTTTGATGAGCTTAACAACACCCTAGTTCTACTCTACAAATTAAATTGAATGTTGTGCGCACGCGCTTCACTCTCTTTCTCTCAATTCTCCCAAAAAAAAAAAAAAAAAAAAGCTGAAAGCTGTGATGGCCTGATGGGGACCCATCATGAGCAGCTGGCTGCTCTTCCAACGAACTTCAAATTCCATCATAATTAAATGTAATGGAATCATGAGCTCTGTACGAAGATTACTCATGACAAGTGAGACAAATTTACAAGAATTCAGACTGCCAATGGCCCAGGGAATTTATTTAGTTCTGCTCGGCGTTACTCTGTAGCTTTTATGCGGCGTTACTCAGAATTTACCCAAAAAAATCAACAATGTTTAAAACTTTAAATTTTGATATAATATTGATATTTGAGAAAGAGCGAGTCTGTGTTACTTGATTAATATTAAATTTTGATATAATATTACGACTTGATATATAATATGGATTAACATTTTCATTTTTTTCATTTTAATAGTCAATCTGAACCGTTCAACATGATTTACATATAAATATGTACTTGGAGACCAAATTTTATATTTTTTTATAATTATTTTACTATTTTTTAAAATAGATAAAAAATCACTGTTTTTGGATGGTCCATAATTTTCAGTTTAAGTGATTTTCAATCTATCTTAAAAAATAGTAAAAAAATTCTAAAAAAATATAAAATTCTAAAAAAATATAAAATTCAACCAGCAAGTACATATTCATATCAAAATCATGTTAAACAGTTTGGATCGACCGTTATAATTTTGAAAATGAAAATATTGATCCATGTTACAGACAAACCTGTGATATGCATAGTACCATAGACTCACTCTTTAAGAAAAATATCTTGATCTCTTATAACTTGTAGAAATATCCTAGTATTTTGTCCATAATTTGCTACGGATTCAAAATTCAAACATAAAATACAAAAATAGAAGCAAATTATACCAAATATTTTCATTTTAAACGACATTTTGTTTTTATAATTTTTTTTATTCAATAATGAAATGATTTTTTTTACCTTTTCGTTAAATACGAAGGTAATCAATATCTAGTGAGCAATTATGTTAATTATTTGTTGTAATCAATAACATAAAAAGAAAGAAATAAGTGTTATCAATTAATTGTTTTAATGGCAACATTGCTATGAAGAATTTTTTTTCATCTTAAACAATAAAAAACCAACTAATTAAATTACATTTAAAAAATAGTGTGAGGTTATGGTATTATGCATAATGCATATTAGTTAGTACTATAGATAATAGATTAATATTTTTATTTTCAATATTCAAACAATCGGTTTGAATCGTTTAATATGATTTTCAAATAAATATATATTTATAAATCAAATTTTACATTCATTACAACTTTTTATTATTTTTTTAGATAAGCAGAAAACTAGATTCTAGTGATTTTCTACCTATCGAATTAAAGGTAAAAAAATTAAATATAAAATTTAGTATGCAAGTACATTTGTGTATGAAAAACGTGTTGAAAAATTCTAAATCAATTGTTTGGACTTCAAAATGCAAAGTAAAATTAAAATATATTGTTCTCGGAACGTGAATTTGCCTTTTCAAATATCTTGATCGAGTTATTAATGATAATATTAGGTCCTGTTCAGCGTGTCGATGAGAATGGGTGTGGGCATAGAAAATTTGAACTTTTTTTTAGTTCACATGAAAAAAAAAATTCAGTTGCGAGATCAGTAATGCAGCCAAACAGAGTCTTAATGAAACAAGACGAAATCAACAAGTCTAATCTTTTTTAAAAAATTTTCCGGACTGCGTTGAAAAACAATATGTCATATCTTCCTTTTTAATTTAACTAAAAAAATTATTTGCATGACTCTTACTTAATTTATGATAAAAAAAAATAGTCAATTTCACAACTATATGTTCCTTAGTTATCTTGATGAAAAGCCACGTGTTGATCCAAGAAATACGATTCTTTGATCAAAACAACAGTTGCATGTTTTGTGTTTTTATATTTTGGTATTGGACTCACGAAAATGGTCACAGAAAATCTGACCTGGACGTCCAAGACAGTCAATTCAAACAGCAAATAATGTCAAATCAGTCAGACAAAACTCAAAAGAGGTTCACTATGTAAATATTGATGCTTCTGCGAACCCAAGAATCAATGCGAATAAAATTCTGTACATACGAATAATACTTTATTTCTTTTGAGAAGTCCGTAAACCTCATTAAATTACCCCCAGTCATAATTTTCAGTACATATACTTTTAAATTTTAATGTATCTGACTGTGTAGAATTCTCGTAACCGGACCATATTGGATTCGGTGCCTATTTCAAACGAATCCGTATCACCCCCAAGTAGTGTTTTGAATTCGGGGTCGCGTCGGATCCACACGGTTCAAACCCGTCCTGGTCAGGCGTGTTTACAAGTTGGATTTGACGAGTCTTTATTTTAGAGGGTTATATCAAACTCATGCTAGACCCTTGATTCAAATTTAGCACGAATCGGTCTGCATTTGATTCGGGTCTTTTTTTTTTTTTAAGACAGTACCAACTTTTTTTTTTAAAGAGCTAATCAACTAATAAATTAAAATCATTATAACATATCTAACTAATAACAAATAAAATTAACATAATATATTAAACATAAATATAATATTCTTAAAATAAATCTAACACATTAAAAAATAAATCTAACATTTTAAAAATAAATCTAACCTATTTTGAATTAAATCTAAAACATTAGAAATAAAACTAACACATTAAAAAATAAATCTAACATTTTAAAAATAAATCTAACCTATTTTGAATTAAATCTAAAACATTAAAAATAAAACTAACATATATAATCAATTTAAAAATAAATCTAACACATTAAAAATAAATCTAACATTTTTAAAATTAATCTAACACATTAAAAATCCACTAAGCATTTTTAAAATTCAAAGCATAAATAAATGTGCAGTTTCGGCCTCTATTTTTGGTTGAAACAGGCAGACATTGTACAAATCTAATGTAATTTAAATTCAAAATATGGGGTCCAGGTACGGGTTAGTATGGGTCTTTGGGGGTTTGGTCAGGGTCCATGGGAGTTTGTGGGGGGGGGGGGGGGGGGGGTGTTAGAGGGGTTTGGTTCGGGTTAGTATCGGTTTAGGTCCGGTTTAGTGCGGGTTTAGAGGGGTTTAGGGGAACCAGGTCGGGTTTGGTCCAGATTTGGTTTGAATAGGGTTTTCGGGGGTCTAAAATAAAAAAGTCAGATCAAACTCATGCTAGATCTGACCCTAGAGCTATGTTATCCTGACACTCCTAGGAAGCCATCGTATCCATGTCCGACACGCGTACGATACGTATTAGACACGCTAGCTGGCGTGTCCCTACCAGTCTGATACGGTCTCCAACACTTAGTTGACCCTGCCGATACGGCTTGATATGGGCGGGACACACCAACTTGGTGCACCGTGAGCTGTGAATCGTGTGAACCGTGTAGACCAGTGAATTAATCAAAAATTGGTGTTAGCTGCAGGGATCGAACCTGGGAATGGAGTGAAATATAACAGACTCCGAACCATTGCACCAACTTAATTTTATGTTATAATGCCGCAAGTATTGTATTTAACTAAAAGTTATACGAAATTCTTTATTCAGAATTTTTAATATTTAATTTATATAGTAATTAATGATATAATTTAAATAATAAATATATAATAGCCGTGTTGTATCCTCTATTTTTGAGAATTACCGTGTCGCCGTATCCGTGTCGTATCCGACACAATACCCGTACCTGTATCAATGCAACATAGCCCTAGAGTTGGTCCAAGTCAGTCGTGGAGTATAGCTTGGGTTGGTCCGAATCAGGTGTGATCCCCAGTTCGGCCGGATCGGGTCTAACCCACTCGGTTTTTTTCAATACACTACCCCGAGGTAGCTGAGGTGCAAGGGGATTCGTTACGAGATTCGTCTCAGATTACAATATTAGGCCATATAAAAATTTTTCTGGTTTATTACATATTAGGCCATGCTTGATTGTGGCATAAGTTATAGAATAAGTATCTCATTATGCATTTATGCTGTTGAACATCAATAAATAATGATAGAATAATATCATAAAAAATCACTTATGCTGTTATAAATTAACTCACTTATTTAGATTGCATAACTCATAACTTATGCCGCCGCACCTCTCCTCTTATATTAACCCACCTATTCAAGTTTAATCCATGACTTAACTTTAATCAACAACCAAACAAAAATATGTTATACCGTAATAACTTGGAATAAGCAACTTATTCCATTATAACTTTAATCCATAATTAAATATGACCTAAGTTTTGAGAAATAAATAAATCACGAGAATAATTTAGGTATAATTCATGAATAGTTTGATTTGTAAAATGAACAATGATTACGAATAGTTTTGAAATAATTTGAAAAAATGTTTTTAGTAATCCATCCATTTCGAATGTACTGAAAACATATAATTCACAAATAATCGGCAAATTATTCAGAAGCTCGTACTATGGTTTCCACTACAAAGCATACTAATAAATTCAGAATTTCACAATATCTAAATTTCGTTTTAAATAATTTTATGATAATATAATTTTGTACAATACAAATAATACATCATTTTCTACAAAGCAAAAGTCTTGAATTTGATAATTCATGTATAAATCGAAAGTAATAACTCTTACAATTTTTAAGTTATAAGCACTGCACAAGATATTCGCGATCATTTTTATTTAGTTATTCCTAAAAAATATGGTAAAAATAAATAAAAATGTAATATGTAATATGTGACATAAATACAGATATTTCTTGATATCTTGTCCCATCTCACGGCTAAATTAATTTCTTTTTCATTTTACAAAATTGTAGCGGAGAGCCGACAGCATCAAAATATAAGATCCAGCTGAAATTGAAACGTTCAATAAATCTATGATTTAAAAAAAAAAATCCTCAATTAAAAATAAAAGCCTGTCTGACGCAAAGCCGGCCCAAAAATGACCCAATAATAAATTTTACTATATTTTATAAGGCCCAATATACATGTCTGCAGCCCATTAAATGTTAGAGTGATCGACTCTCAAGCAAATTGAAACGGACGGTCTAGATTTACTCTCAGCTGGTGTGGAAGGGCCAGTATTTTTTGCTTTGAGATTCGTACTAATTTAGAGAAACGATTATGAACCGTTCTTTTGAATTGTCCTCATTAGTAGGGGTGTTCAAACGGTTGGTTCGGTTTAAACCGAACTTAAAACCGAAGTTTGAAAATCTAACCGAACCGACCGAACTAAAATAGCAAACCGAATTAAAACCAAACCATTTAAACCGATTTAAACTTTGGTTTGTTCGGTTGAACCGAACTTTCTCAAAAATCAAAACTTAATACATCTATAATGCTCAATTTAAACTTTGATTTTGATTAATGAACCAATTTAAACTTTGGTTTTGATTAATGAATCAAAATAATACTAGAAGTCTTGACCCTATCAATAAAATTGGTCGGTTCGGTTTAATTGGTTTTGAGAAATCAAGACCGAACCGAACCATTTAAACAGAACTAAATCACAAAATCAACCGAACCGAACCAATTCAATCGAACAACCGAACCATTTAAACAAAATCTTACCGGTTCGGTTCAAAACCAAATAAACCGACCATTTGAACACCCCTACTCATTAGTCAGGTAACCCGAGGGCATGTGAATTCCTCGTTAAATTCATGTCACCCAAGGTAACTAAAATTCTGAGATTAGCTCCAGACCGTCCGATATGCTTAAGCACAATTATTAAAAGGTCCCCCTGCAATCCTCTTCGGCGGATCGGATGAGTGCGTATCCTCTGAGATATCTCACCGTGCATAGTAACAAATGAATTATTCGAGCGTAGTTCGGCGGGATCAAAAATTCGTGATTCGGAAATAATTCAGATATAATTTGAGAATAATTTAGTCTCACAGGAAAGAAAGACAAAAATTCATTTTTTGTGTGGATAATTGTAATTCGTATTTTATTCATAAATAGTTGAATAATTTGTCACGCGTGACTAACTGTACGGTGCCTATTTGAGGATAGTGCGGGGTTGTATTAATTGTGCTTTGTGATTCTTGCGTACGTATTTGAACGGTTGAGATTTTCCAATAAGTCACGCACTTGGTGAGATATCTCAGAGGATGAGAATTCCGGATGGAATTGGCACGAATTTTGATCGAACGGTCCAGAACTAAACTAAAAATTTTAGTTACCTCCCCTCTCGCTTCCTTCCGCTTCTTCGAATCTTGGAATTCGGACAAACGGAGAGATTCAATGGCAGCGAGAACTCAGCAATCCGGCGACGAATTTGCGGCGCAAATCTCCGCCATGTCGAAATCTCAGCTCTACGATCTGATGTGCCAGGTTAAGGTGGGTTTCTATCCCCCGCCCCTACTTTCTTTATTAGGTTTTAGCGAAGAATTTCTTTTCTACACCCGTAAAATCTCAAAAGTAGTCGTGTATTACAAAACCCTTCCCCAATTTGATGCGCAAAGCGTATGGAGCGTCCCTTCTTCCAAAATCATTTTGTTCCGTGAATGTGATAGAGACGAAGGGGTGAATTTGGAACTTTTTGGATAATAAAATCGAACTTTTATGGGAAATATAATTTTGTGACCATATGCTGCAATTTCATGAATCTTTGGGTTTATATGATGTTTTGCTGGGGTTACACAGAGACAATGTATTTTTCTCATGTACATATTGCTTCGTATTTTTTGCAGATCGAAAATTATTCTTGAAAGCAATCATTGTATGATCTTTGTGTTGTTGCAGGGTTTATACAGGACTATATATTTCTCTCATTTACTTGTTGCTTGTATTCTTGCAGATTGAAAATTATAGAGAATTTATATAATGCCCAACATAACTTTGCTATTTAGATATTTCCCCATCGAAATTCTAAAATTAGTTATTTCCCCATCTTAACTCACTAATTTTATAAATCTCCCCACTTCTTATCTTAATCAATTAAAAATACATATTAGTGTTAATAAAAACAGAAAAAGACAATTATAGCCTTACTTTTAGCATACTGTAGCATGCCCTTCCCCATCTCTTCTCCTCTTCCCTGGACCTCCCTTCCATGTCTAGGGGCCTCCCTCCTCTTTATCTTTCAAATTACTCATTACTGTATTCCCTCTCCCTGCGGTACGGTCTGATCACACACCTTTGGCTTGGTGAAATCCATGCCATCGTCAACTTCACCTGAAGCAACCAGAGAAATCATGAAAACTCATAAGTTGATATGATATAAGGTGGAGTTAATATGATGTCAGATGAGCCTTATAAGGCTATAGATCATCCAACAATATACATATACATTATTGATGTATCATACATAGTTGTTTGAGACTAATTGAAGGAGAGGGGGGGGGGGGGGGGGGGCACTAGTCACTGTTGGGAGGTCCAGGGAAGAGGAGAAGAGATGGGGATGGGCGCCACAGTATTTTAAAAATAAGGCTATAATTGTCTTTTTCTGTTTTTAATATTTTTATTAATACTAATATGTATTTTTAATTGATTATGATAAGAAATGGGGATATTTATAAAATTAGTGACTTTAGATGGGGAAATAACTAATTTTAGAATTTTGATGGGAAAATATCTACAAATCACAAAGTTATGATGGACATATATATAAATTTCTCAATATTATGAGGTCTGTTTAACTGTGTATTTGCTTATTAACTTGTTTGATAAAATTATATGCTACAGGGACCTCCATACAACACGTATGTTTAGTCAGTTCAACTAATGCTTTGTACTTCGAATTCTGTTGGTGTCTGGATATCTTTGTAGAAATTTGTGTATTTTTTTTGTCTTTGATATTTTTGAGGCAGGAACTCAGCTACAATTGTTGTGTAGAAGTATATGCCACTTTTTAAACCAATGCACAAGTGGCTGTGTATCTGACAGAGGACATTAGGAATAAAAATTATAAGCATTATCATATGCAAACAAGGTAATCTGTTTGCTGACTAAGTGTTATGTGGCATGCCAGGTCATGATAGAAAAAAATCAGAATCAAGCGCGGCAGGTACTAATCGATAATCCTGTTTTGACTCGGACCTTGTTCCAGGTTTGTAATTACCTTCTCCCCAATCTGATGTACTAAAAGATAAAAGAATAAATAACTGTTTTGTTTTATAATTGTAACTGGCATTGTCAAGTCCTATTCTGGTACCATACTTGTCTTTGACCCTTAACTGGTTTAGCAGGGAATGTTCTTCTTATTGGTCTGATTTCAGTGTATTTGGGGTTTTTGTACTTAATTTCTGTCACACTCACACCTTTATGGTACCATGCAGGTTCACTCTGTATGGTATTTTTATTTCAGACTATGTTCTTTTAGATATACTTACTATTCTTCTGTTGGAGTTGTCCCAATATTTAATGTCACCTAATGGTCTCAGATTATGTTTTAGCCCTCTGATATATTAAGAAACTCGTATTTCCCTCTGCAGGCTCAAATTATGCTTGGAATGGTCCATCCTCCTAAAGTGGTATAGCCTTTTTGTTCCTCAACATAACCTCTCTTCAATCAAGATATCTCATATCTCCTCATTTTTGTTTTAGACATGATATCATTACATTTTTACTATTCAAACAGATGCCCAACATCCAGCCAGTAGCATCTCAACCTGAACCTACACAAGCAACCAAGCCCGAACCCGAACCCAAACCCAAAGCACCTGCACCTGCTTTACCTCCACAACCACCATCCTCTTCTTTGAATCTCCAACCCCACACCGTACCAGCACATTCTAACCCATTAAATCAACAACCACCATCCCTCCAACAACAAAATATATCAGCAGCACCACCATCCCCATCATTCCCTCCACAATTTAACCTACCATCCCATTTTCCAGTGCCACCTGTGCCCCCGGGTGGGAACTTCAACCAGCCACCTCTGCAGCCTCCAATGTCACAGCAGCCCAGGATGCAGGTGCCTTCCATGCAACAGCATTTCTCAAATCAGATGATGATGATGATGCCAAACAGTGGGATTGGGTTTCAGCCCAGTGCTGTATCTGGGCCTGGGATGCCTCCCCGATCCACTTTTCTTGTAAGCTTCCATATTGTATTTTTTTTGTGTTGGTGGGTTGATAATTGGTTTTTGTCATGCTATATGCTATGGTATCTTTCTGGTTCACTACTGACACTGATCCGACTAATTCATACTGGTACACAATAAAGCTGATTTTGTTTTGGGTTTTCTTTGTGAATATTCATTCTCTGGGGATGGTTTTCTTGCCAGGATTTGATGTTAAGGGAATCATCTGAGCTTTAACTGTTCATCAACCCTAGATTTGCTTTCTCATTGACATTTGAAAAATTAATTGATATCACAGAACAAAATGTTGACCCTTGACAAAGCTAGATATGTGCATTTTCTGTTGATTAATTGGGGTTTAAAATTATTGCGTAGCCAAGTGGGATGTCTTCGTCTTCTTTTCCTCAAGGACAACCGCCGCTGCCTAACCAACCACCCCCTCATCAAATCTACCAGGTTCCATCTTCTGTACTTTTCATTTCTAACTCTAGCTTCTTTTGTTTTCTTATTCCTTCTTAAATTTATTTAAGGTACACTCTATTTCATAGTTAGTTAGCTTAGAAATATGAATTAATGTTTTTTAGGGTGGTGGTTCCCACATGAATGTCGAATATGGTTTGCATTCTGGAATGCACATGCCGTCTGACAGACTGGGCCCTTGGGGAGCATCAGGCCATCCTGAAATGCCTTCTTCAGCTAGGCCGCAGATGCCAGGCCCACCACCGCCATTCATGTCCAACCCGATTGGCCAACCTATGGCCGGGCAAGCCTCTCGCCCGCAATCGGTAATTTTCAATCATCGGAGACCTAAAAGATATTAATAGACAGTGAAAATCTGCATTGACGGGGATTGCACAATCAACAAATTGAAAATTTTGACCCAATGTTTCTGTAATTGCAAAACAGCCCTTTATTGTTGAATTTATTTATAAATGAGAACATATGCCATTTAGTTTAGTTAGCCTATAACAGTTAATTTCTACTGTACTTAAAAAATATGGTCAAGTATGTATGGCATAATGATGAAGCACTTAATTTCTGTAAATATGCCGAGTTCAATTTACTTGGGAAGCATATCCCCTCAGGTATTGCACATGCAATATACTTGAGGAACGGTCCAGATTTAATCCCAGCTGGGCCAAAAGAAAAACGGTGCCTATTGTAACTATAGGGGGTCAGCTTTGAGATTCGTGCCAGGTTAAAGAATGGTCTAGATTTAATAATTGTACTGCAGGTAACCTGAGTGGATGTGGATTCATTTACTTGAACACTTTACTTAAAAAGAAAGAAGATATTTAATTGTATTTGGGGGATTAGTGTTAAAAGGTTAACTTGCTTTTAAGGTTTTGTCTGCCCTAGAACCCAACAGTCCAATTTATGTGTAAAAGCAGTTTTTTTTGTGTGTGCAAATTTCTCATTGAAAGATGTGTTGGGCTTATAGTGGACTTATTGTTTCATCCAGTTGACGCAAGAGATGCAGAAGGCCTTGCTAGAGCAGGTTAGGAGCCTGACGCCCGAGCAAATTCACATGTTACCTCCAGATCAGAGACAACAGGTGCTTCAGCTGCAGGACATGCTACGATGATTCATTTCTAGTGGAGAGCATCTATTTAACTTTTGCCATCATGTCAGATAGTCCGGTGATGGGACTTGCTTGGTATCATTGTTTTAGGCGAAATATAAAGTATTGGAGTTTTTTTTTTTTTTTTTTTCTTTTCCTTTTTTATGTAGCAGCTAGTTATTTGTGGAGTCATGCTAAATGAAAGGTAGGTTGCTTTTGTAGAATTTGCTTGCTGTCTCAGAATATGATAGAATTTAATGCCAGTGGTTAATCTATTTTGTGCTGAAATATTTCTTAACTGAAAGTGCCAATTAAGAACACCCAGCTCTGTTAAGATATGCTTTTGCTGTTTGTCTTGTGCAAATAGGTCAGAGCTGGATCACTATGTTAAAGTTGATATTACATAAAAATAAATTGTTATTAATTCAGTAATTACTAGGCGTGTCGTGTATAGAGGTGAATTTACCAAATTTATTTATTTATTATTATTTTTTTTTGGTATATTCCATGGCCCGTAGGCCTTACAGCAAGTTCTGCAAAACTACCCCTTCAAATTCCTCTAGACTAACATTAGACCATTGATGTCTTCTATCCCAACCTTTGGTCCTACCCAAGTTAGCAAGTATATGCGCCAATTGCAGCATTGGGTCCTCTCTGTTGCAATATTCAGTCTTCAGGTCCTTCCTTTGCCATGACTGGATCCTCCATGCTTCCCAAATTTCCTGGAATGCCCTCCAATCATGTACCACTGGTTGTTTATGCTTGAGAGAGTCCACAATTTCCAATGAATCTGAGTACACCAAACCAGCAAGCCCCATTGTTTGCCATGATCAATTTATAGCCTTCTAACACCGCTTGTGCTTCTGCCTGGGCTGAGTTTAATGCCCGCACCCCCTTGGAAATCCACTGTATCACTGAACCGTTTTGTATGATGAAAGCTCCAATACCCGCTAACCCGTTTTGAGACCATGACCCATCCACATAGCATACCAGGTCTGCACTTTCCCTTTGTTGCCTAACCTGAGTACCCGGTACCACGACACTGGTACCTTGCACTTTCCCTTTGGGCGGTTTGCTTTAAATATTATAATGAGGCATTGTTGGATTGTCAGGCATGTGGCAGCGGTACTGTCCAAATTTATAACTATTTGTTGGTTGTTAGACATGCGTTTGAGCCTAGAGCTCTAAACTAATATAAACTTGGATACAATAATCATGAATCATTTTCATGAGCTTTTTATGCATCTTGAAATGTACATGCCTATTGTGTTAATAAATACATGCCTCTTGTGTCAATGCACACCTGCTTAATAGATTATTCAGACTCGTTTCTCTCTCTTTCAAATTACAAACCTACCTATTGTTAAAAGCATGCTTGTGTATGCCCGCAATCAAGGCTCTTCGTTGTTTTAACACCATTAGTTATAGTTACAAGACAATGGAGGAAATCAATTAGAAGTAAGATACGTATAAATTGTTAGGGAGAATTTCATATATACCACTCAAAAACTGTGAAATTACGTATTTATTATCCAAATTTTTGTAATTACATATTTATCATCTAAAAATATATTAACTCACATATTTACCTAATGTAACTTTAATATATATCAAATATACCCATAACTCAAATTAATTACATTTAATTTTCTTAAAACTATAATTAATTAAGGATTAACTTAGCACTCTTTATTTAGAACTGTTCTCCTTTGTACATAATATAAAAGATTAAAAACAGATATTCTAAACTGTGCCAGTAATAAAACACAGATTCTCAAACTCGGTTATTACTTTGATAATGAGTTGCGATATCAGCGTTGAATTATGTACAAGTTGTTTTGTTAGAAAAGTTGGAGTGGTTACCTTATTTTTAGACAATCAAGCTGGAGTGGAATTCTTATATCCGAGTCTGTTGCCTCTTCTCTTCGAGTTTAAGAGGGAGAGACGAGATGGGGAGAGTGTTTCAGTGAAAATGGGAAGTTACTTCAAAAAAGACAGGAGAGAAATATGTGAGCAGAAGAGGAAGAGGTAGAGAAGGAGAAGAGACTAAACAACTTATTAATTATATTTTATATAATCTTAAACTTAATTAATCTCATTTTTTGATTAATTGGGTAAATATGCAAGTTATTAGATTTTTAGATGGTAAATATGTAATTATAGAAATTTAGATGGTAAATACGTAATTTTACAGTTTTTGAGTGGTATATATGAAATTCTCCCAAATTGTTAAAATATATATATAATAGGCAAACGTTTAAAAGAGCCAATATTGCATTTTGCATTGTACAAGAACTTGTCTGACCTGCGTCGGCTCACTTTAATAACAAATTGCAAGTTAATTTATCATTACCTATAAAATCCATCAAAAATGAGAATATAAAATCTACCTTAAATCTATCAAAAATGAGATAATTGTGGACATACTCACGACCTTGGTTTGATTTTGGTTGTATTTGGGGTTTTATAATTAATTGGGGGCACACACACGGCCTTTATTATGCTCATTTTTTCTCATGTGTGATCTCAATCAAGGCCTTAATTAGCTGAATGTTACTATACAGGTTCACTGAGCATGGTACTGTTTTTTGAGATTACTGTGATTACTTGGCATGCATTGAGGTGAATTTATGAAATTTGTAAACATGTGTTGGTTGTTAGACGTGTTGAGCCAGAAGCCCTACACTAATATAAACTTGGATATGATAATCATGAATCATTTTCATGAAATTTTTATGCATTCTTAGAAAAGACATATCAAATACATATTTATTGTGTAAATGTACTATAGGCTATTGCGTCAAAACCTATTTATTTTGTTTTCTTTCTAAAGTTAACCAAAAATAGTTGAGAATTGTTTAGGGAATAAGTGTTGGGACTACATATAATATTCTTAAATTTTATGGACGGTCGCCAAAATTAAACTGTATTTTTGTTTTGTTTTTGTTATTAGACTTTAATTTATTAAGTTTACTTCATGAATTTTAACTTCCATCAATTTGAAAAACTGTCATCACTTTTAAATGTAAATTAGATATTATAAACTATTTCTTCAATATGGTTTTCCAAATGAACTTTTCAATTAATTTGTTATTGCTTTTCTAACAATAGCAATTAATTGACAAAAATGTTGGAAAGACCATTAGTTTTGTGCATAAATTTAATTTGCAGTATTTTTTTAGAGTAAAAGTTAGAGATCAAGCTCTCCAACTAATTTAATTTAATTACTTTTTATTATTATTTTAATATTCCATCCAGCTAATTTGAAGTAATTGATGTAGGGCATATTAAATGGACACATATAAGTAACTGAAATTTTAGCGAGGTATATAATTCAAGTAGAGCTTTCTAAATTATTGTTCTCTCAAAGTCTCAATACATGTACAATAGCCCCAAAACTTAAAAAAAATATAGTTACAATATATGTGAAAGGATCGAAATCCTGATTTACGCTATGTAATACAGATTATATCAAATTTAGTGCAACACTATTGTTAGTTGTAACTAAATTGTATTGATAGCTTGTAATTAAGTATTCTAAATGGAGTAAGGTGCTATGAGTTGCATAGAGAGCCTCTATGCAACGGTTCAATATTTGAGTTTTTAAAATTCTAACGGTCGATCTGAACCGTTCAACATAATCTCTATATGAATATGTACTTACAAACCAAATTTTACATTTTGTAGAATTATTTTACTAATTTTTTAGATAAATAAAAAACCAAATATCTGAATGGTGCATAATTTTTTAGATCAAGTGACAGCCCACTAACAATATACCTACTTTTTTTTTTTTTTGAAAATTGGTGGCTGATAGCCTACTAACAATTGTTTAATAAGAGAAAAATATTTACAAATTTGCAGGGTAACCTGGTTTGCCCAATTTTAGCTAAAAATATAAAATATGCTAAAAATAAATCAATTTACATCCATCAACCAAATTTTAGCTAATTTATACAGACTACATGAAAATATGATACAAAAATATTGTTGAAGGTTCCACATTCTAACTGGTATTTTTAATCATATTAAGGTTTATTACAAGTCTTGAAGGTATATTAATTTGAATGGAGCAAGAATAACACTAACTAAAAAATAACACTATTTTTTTGAGCTATTCGGTGTTTGGATGAAGAGTTATGTACTATTCTTTGTTTGCCTTTTATAGATTAATTTACTATTCTACTAACCTAATCAAAAGTTGAGTTAGCAACTATTACTTGTTTGTTTTTTATCAGTTAGCTACTATTCTCATTAATCCACCCCTCCATCTAAACATATGACCTTCAATCATACAAACTATGACATTCTAATAACTAACTTTTACTTTAGATTTCTGTATGGAATGTTTCATGTTCAAAATCAGGCTTAAAAGTTTCTAGTGAATATCTAAAGTTTAGAACTTCGCTTCCATCTTTATCTAAATGAAATTATCAGATTTACTTAAAAACTTCATGAATTTTGTATGCAATGAGTCAAATTTTATTGAGTAATGTGATAGAAAGATGAAATCTCCATTTAATGTTTATAAAGGATAAGGATTAGGAATGGAGTTATGAGAGTTAAATATGAATATGATCAATTAAATAAAATTTTTATTTTGTGAATTGAGATTAATTTTATACTATCCAAACCATTTTAATTTATACTATATAGAAAATAATAAACAATTTTTTTTTTGAAAATAAATGAGAGGTTAATTGATTCCATTCTTTTATACATAGCTCATTATAAAGTATATCTATCTAGGTTTCGAAAATTCAAACCCACGATCTCTTACTAAATCAAAGCTGGTTCTACGTAATGAAGTTTTAACAAGTAATGCTTTACGTAAAAGTAGATGGACCAAGCATAGAAAATATATTTCTTTTGTAATACTGATGAAAGTGTCTTATTGTTCTTGCATTGTCTACATAAAGTTACTGAGAATTATCCTCTGATTTAGTAGCAAAGGCAATGCTTTGTGTGAGAGTTTGCAGGTTCGAAATCCGAAAGAGACAATTCTTTGTAGATATTAAATAGTTGGGTAGTTTAATCCCCATTCTTTACTCAAAAAGTAATCAGATACGAAGCCACTCACCATGAATGAATTGACCTTCATTAATTTTCAAAATGTTCGTAGTTTGATATAATTTTACTATATAATTCATAATATATACTATGAACATTACAAATTTAGCTCTCATATTTTTTATGAAAAATTTATATAATTCATCTTCATAACTTAGAAAATCTACTGTCTCTGCTAATAATGTCCATATAATCTAGCAAAGGCGGTTAGATTTGGTCAGTATACACTGTTTACTAGTAGCTCTTCCATGGGAGATTGGTTTAGCCTGAAAGGCATGCTTAAAAAATGAGAAAACATCTAGCTTTCATATTATTTTGAATAATTTGGTCAGAACTGAACAATCACATCATTATAATTAAACTAAGTTTCGTCCAATTAAAATCTAATTAATACAACTACTTGAACATCTGCTCAAGTTGACATTGAACTGCTCATTGAAAATATAAAAAAGTCACGTTGTGATCTGTCACGTCAATGGTACTTTATAATTTTGGCACAATATACATATTATTCACGTGATGTGACTTACATATAGCGGACCATGACCATTTTTTGGAACAATTAACGCAATACACAAACTAGTTTGATTATGACACAGCATGAAACATGATGAAGTGTAACTACACGTGACCAATAACATAAAAATATATCATTATTTATCTAAAATAACAATTCAAATTCGGAACAATATATTTATTTTCTTATACATACGTTTGTTTAATAGCATTGTTTCTTGAATTTACAATTATTTACAAACTTTTTCTTATTTTTGATTTTGATTTTTTATTTTTTCTAACTTAAAATTAAAAGAAAATATTAAACATGATCAAATCACATGGCATGACTATAAAAATGATTAAAATTGAATGATTAATTCAATCATTCACAATAAAAGATTTAAGTAATTTACCAAATTCTTGATAAACAAATCCAGCCCAACTTGATATGCAAACAACATCAGATCAAATCTAACAGCTCCAGAACTCGTTGGATCAAACTCACGTCCTTCCCTTGGAGGAGCACCAAAGCTTAGTTTCGCCTCCCGCCTTCCTAATCCTCGCTGAAGCCTAAACCACAATGTGTACCATTCGCTCTCAGCTAAAACCCTAGTTTTAATGAAATGGAGATTAAAACCTCCGTCTTAGACATACCGCTCCAGAATCCTCCCGGCGAGGAATTCTCTGCCGCCGATCTGACGTGGAGCAAGTTTGCTACTTCGGAGGACCATGCCGATGACGTGGCGCTCATCCCTTATGGCCGCATCGAAGCTTTTATCAGCGGAGAGTGCAATATTGCTGAGTTTCCGACGAGATTTCACATTGAGAGGGGGAGGAAAAGGGAACGGGGAAGCTTGAAAAAGTATAAGAGCGATGATTATCTCCTTTACCGAATGTAAGGCTTGACTGATAAAAAATTGTGATTCACTGCGTTTCGTTTAATTGATCCAACGTAGGGGCTAATTCATCCTAGAGTATCTTCCAGGCGGAATTGCAAATTTAAGGTGCTTCAGAATTTGTGTATCACTATTTATCAGTCAGTAACAATACCTCGTAGCATGGTCAATCCTGGCTACTGAATCACGCAAGTGCTGATTTTGGTACATATTGGTGTTCTATCATGTTCAGTGATGTTTAGAATTAGTACATGCTGGTATGGCTTGGTATAATAAAGGTAAATACTGAAGATGCCTGCTGGGCTATGTTATTTGATTTTAAGTCATGGAAAATGCTTACATATTTATCTTTTTTTGATATAAGTGTAAATGGGCATCATGGAAATACTTGTAATTTTGTCTAATTTGTCTCTCCATGGAGAGCTCTAGAAAGCCTTTTATGGCTGGAACAAAAACACCAATACTACCTCTTTAAACCCAAATTTCTATATTTCCATAGGTACTGGTGCTCATTTGGTCCTGAGAACTATGGTGAGGGAGGTAGCCCCCTCCCAAGCCGGCGATACAGGCTCAATACAAGAAATCGTGCAGCTCGGCCCCAATCGATGCGTGGATGCACATGCCATTTCACAGTCAAGCGCCTCTATGCACGCCCCTCAATAGCTCTAATAATATATCATGAGAGGCGACATGTCAACAAGGCAGGTTTTGTGTGCCATGGCCCTCTTGACAGAGATGCAATTGGTCCTGGTGCGAAGAAGCTTCCTTACATATGCAGTGAGATTCAGCAGCAGACCATGTCATTGATGTATCTTGGGATTCCTGAAGAGAATGTGTTACAGACGCATATTGAAGGGATACAACGGTATCTCTTTTTTGGTCAAAGTCAAAGTTATGATAGAATTCCATAGAAACCGTAAAGTCGAACCAAATCAACAATGCATTTTAGACGAGTGGCAATATTCTATGATATATTTGGCTATTTCATAAATAAATTGTATTATCAGAACAGTAACAGAACAATTGTTGTCTCTGTATAGTTTTCAAAAAATAATAAAATACTAGATCAGCCAAAGGAATTAACTTTTTCCTGATTTCTGAAATACTTATTCAGATTTTTTTAAATGAAGCGAACACAACTAATACTTGTTTGGTGGTTAATACTACCATTATTTATTGTATGTAGTGAGGATGACAACACTACCATTAATTGAGATGAAACCATGGAATTGTAGGTACTGTGGACTTGACCAAAGAGTAGATTCATTAGCATCACAGTATGTGCAGAAGCTGGGGATGATCATAAAACGGTCGACACATGAGCTGGACCTGGATGACCAGGCAAGTGTCAGGATGTGGGTTGAGAGGAACAAGAAGTCGGTTTTCTTCTATCAGGACTCAACTGAGTCAGATCCCTTTATTCTCGGAAT
Organism: Carex pumila; assembly: GCA_033356055.1. Lineage (NCBI taxonomy): Eukaryota > Viridiplantae > Streptophyta > Magnoliopsida > Poales > Cyperaceae > Carex > Carex pumila. The sequence continues at coordinate 62,334 of JARJHM010000756.1, read as the reverse complement.
CCAAACTGAATGGCAGCTACAACAAATGATTCGGTTTGGGCATCAAAGTCTTTTGGCGTGTGACTCTTTGTTCGGGATAAGCAAACTAAAGGTATTTTGTGTTCTGTGGTTAGCAGAAGAATGCAGTGAGAAAAATTTGTTGCAAGGGTTTGCCTGGCTATTATGGGACCATGCTGTTTTTGGAATAACCAACTCAAGATTAAATTGCTGAAACAGTAAAGTGCAGTAATTAAAGCACAAGTTGTTGATATTTGTAACCTTGGTATCAGTGTCATTTTAAATAGGATATTTTGTATTTGTTGGTTATTGTCTGTATCATCTTTAATAATGTGATATGTATTTGTGCAAAAATCAGCATGTCTTGTTTGGCATGGAGTTGAATAAGCCAGTATTCACTACTGCGAATTTTGTCAGTTACTGTTGCCTTTATAACCTGTGGCAGATGTATGACTGCTGATCTTTCAAGAGGAAAAAAAAAAAAAACACTTCAGAGGGCTGCCAATTTGGTACTTTTGGACCTAAACTATAGTTTGAGGTTACACCTCGGTTGCTCTCAGTCAAACATAAAAATGGTTAATGAAACAAATGTACAATCTTAATTTCCAGCTGATGCAATTTCTTATCATCTGTGACCATACCTGACCGGTATTGTATTTATACAGACAACTTATAACAAGCTCTTGTAGGATGAGCTTCTTTATACTTCTATACTTAGCTATAATTGAATTGTGCTCTTTATGCAGTATCCTCTTTACACACTTCTTGTGTTTGATTCGAGAAATCATGCACTCCCTGTCGCATGGATTGTAAGTAGATCCATCTCTAAGCATGATGTTAGTAAATGGATGAAAGCACTTGTTGATAGAGTCCAAGCATCTGATGCTAGCTGGAGAGCTGGCAGCTTTATTATTGATGATCCTTCATCAGAACTCGACCCTGTCAGGTAATATTATCATTCTTTTTCGTTTAATTATACACCAAATTTTGCCTCATTAATTTTATGATTTTTAGAACTCTTGCTCCATGTGTATTTTCAATAGCACCAAATTTTGGGTCAAATATGCCCCACCCACTCAATTTATTTATTTATTTTTCATATTGAGGGCTTAGTACACATATTGAGAACTGAAAATGAAGCATTGAGATTTCTTAGCTTGATTTTAGTTCAAGTTGAACAATATATTCACGGAGGCATACTGATCTATATCTTCCATTTCTTCTGTGCAATAATTTTGAAACATGTTGGGTTGTACCTTCAAAAACATGGGAAATGTTGGGTGTTATTTGCAACTACCATTAATAGCTAGTGTTGCATAAGACCTGTGAGCCTTATTCCTCTTGATTTCCTTACAATTATGAAAGGATTATTATTTTTTTTAATATGGAGTTCTTTGTCATTGACACTCCAATTGTATTATTTTTCTCTCAGAGAGTTATTTGCATGCCCCATATTGTTTTCTTTGTGGCGCATTCGTCGGTCGTGGCTCAAGAACATACTAAAAAGATGTGTGAATAGAGAGGTTCAGTGTGAAATTTTCAGACGCCTCGGGGAAGTTATGTACAGTATCTGGAGTGAGGAGTCTGATCCGATGGCAATTTTACAAGAATTATTTCAAGACTTTGTTGATCAGACGGTTTTTGTGCAATATTTCAAGTCATTTTGGGTCCCCAAAATAGGTATAGTTTTCGCTGAATGTTGAAGCTAGGTTACCGATACTCTTACCTGTCAGGTCAGGGGTCCTGTATGGTACTGTTTTATGCTAGGTAGTAGAAGCCCCTGCTTTGTGCAATCTGTATCTCTTATTCATGTGAAAGAATCTCATGAAGTTTTGACCAGACAACAAATTGTGAATAATGGAGATAAAACCGACTAGTCTTGCTAGACCAGATTTGTTCTGAACTATACAACCATTTTTAATTGCACCCAATTAATGCACCAGCAATCTTGTATTATAACATTGTCAAATTATCAAAAACATCTTCAACTTTAGTACTTTTCAAGATTACTCTATATCATTACCATGAGTGTAAAATGGAAAAGATAAACAATATCAGTTAATTTTATCAAGACTCTGATGACCCCTCTTTCTTTAGGAATGTGGCTCGAGTCCATCAAGAGCCTCCCTCTATCAAGCCAGGAATCATGTGGTGCAATTGAAGGCTACCACTTGAAACTTAAACTAAAAGCATACGATGATTCCAGCCTCAACTCGCTCCAGCGTGTTGACTGGCTGGTCCACAAGCTAACTACCGAGCTTCACTCGAGTTACTGGCTTGATCTCTATTCTGACGAGAGTGGCTCTTTCCCTGAGGTCAAAGAAGGTTATGTCAACTCGACCTCATGGTTCCGGGCATTAAAAATACCTGACAATGCTGTCATATTTGAGGATGAAATTGCGAAGGTCTTGAGCCAAAAGGATGACAGAACATGCTACCACACTATCTGGAATCCAGGCTCAGAATTCTCCCTGTGTGACTGTAAGTGGGCCATGCAGGCAAACCTCTGCAAGCATGTTATAAAGGTGAACATGATTTGCCAGGAGAAAAAGGAGGCGACTAGTTCGTTGTCATACCAATCGTTTCAGAGGGTCATAGGTGAGATTTTGAGGAAGCCATTGGATGACTCGGTTTCACTTGATCTGGCCATGGCCTGGGTGGCCCAGGTGCAGGAGAAAGTGGGCAGGATGACTGAGTTTGCTACCTCGGGTGATGTGGCTGGTGTGGCTAATGGTTTACCGATAAAATGGGGAAGTAAAAAGGGAAGGTCATTTGATGGTGCGATTTCTCTTCCTACTGGCAGTGCGCAAAGGGGTGGTGGGTCGAAGAAGAAGAATAGAAAAAGGAGGCGTATTACCCGGCTTAGAGGTGTGTAACATATCTTCATTAGAACTCTACGTGTTTATAATTTCTTATTTGGAGGTGGATATAGCAGTAGATAGTTTTTGTGTTGTTTCTTGATCCTTTAGATTGTCAATATTGCTATATGTTTTCAAGAATATTTATAATTATTTAAAGGAATTTAGGTTTTATTTTTTAACTTGAACCTGTTAGTGCTGTCTTGGATCATGCATAGTCATCTCTTTATTATTTTTTATGGCTACTTGTGCCAATGTTCTCTGTAACTCTGTTCAATCATGAGATATTTCTAGACAATTGTTTGCCCTTTACAGTGGGTGATTTTAAATTTCTCTTCCTGTAATAGTTCCAAAAACACATTTTGGGTAGATAGCTTTGTGGGAATTAACACAAGTGGCCAGGGTCATGGAACCGAATGGTTTTCTTGTTGGCTGGCATAACTTCTGCAATAATGGTGCATTTATACAAAAATGAATGGTGCATTTGTACAAAATTGTTCAGTTCTCATTTTCTTGTCGGCTGGCATGACTTCTGCAATAATGGTGCATTTATACAAAATGAATGGTGCATTTGTACAAAACCGTTCACTTCTCATGACAAGTTGATATTCTAAATTAATCTAGATGTTTCAGAGTGGTAATAATGCTGCATTTGTACAAAATTTATGACGAAAGTTTATCATATGGAAGCATGTTATCATAAATTCATAACAATAATCAGACAGATGCATTCTTACTGTTGTAGAATGAAATTAGTACAATGGCACCTTTAAAAACAAATTACTATGATAATTGAGATAATACAACAATATGCACCATAAAGTAAAAAAAAAACAAAAAAAAAAATTACATACAAATTGCAAACAATACATGAATAGGAAATTGAACAATATTATAAAAGAACGTGTGGAAGAAAGAAGAAACTTTCAGATACATAACAGGTTATGGAGTGATTATTCTTAGCATCAACCAATGATATAAGAATTAAACATCACTCGTATGAAACTTGAACATCAAATCCCACCAGTTTCAAGGTAGGAGCTTCAATGGCCGAATCATAGCATTGTCCTCGTGATCTAATATCTGCAAAATAATCATATTATTTTTATCAGCTTAGTGATCATGACGCAATTTTAATTGGCTGTCACAGTTCCTAACCTCGACTTGCTCAATGCCAAACTGCTGAATGCCCTTAACCCTGTCCATCTAAACAAATTTCTGGTTTTTCTGGTAAAACACAATATATCAGACTCATCTATCACATTAACCCTGAAAGTCTACAAATATCAATGATTCAATGAATAAATATTTCAATTCGGATGATAGGTAAATTTAGATGATAATAAAAGAAAAATGAACTGATTAAAATAAATCATTTGCCAAAAAATAATGTACTAACGTGGCAGTGATAGACGTATCCTGGTTCTGCTGTCGCATCAAAAGGGTATGTCTGGTTTGTATCAACAATCTTGAATGCAACCACAATGCTTGTCATATAACCCGGCTCAATCTTCACCACATTTTTCCATGTTTTCTCATAATCTGGTAGAGGTAAAGTCTTCCCTACTGCATGATCCGTCACATTACAGTTGACTGCATCATTCAATTGGGTCATACAGTCGAAAAATTGTTGATACCCCACAAGCTCGGTAACATTTATGGCTTGCATCATTCCCAAGTGAACATGTAACGGGTGGTTGTCAGGTGTTAAATTAATCACATGCCACAATTCGGTGGAACCAGATTTGGGAGTCTCTGTTGCTGGATCCTCAAGTCGCAACCCGTTGATATATAGGTGGGTTGGTTCCCCTGATTGGGTTGTGTATTCGTACAATACGATGTACCTAGTTTTTGTGCTTGGTTCAGGCATTGTAACATTGGCATAGCTGACCTCTTTCTTTGGTATTCTTGAATTGTCGATCACTTTCTCACCATTAATGTGAAATATCATGACTTTGCTGAGCGGTGTACCAACTGTAGCTGTGCCGTTAGGGAAAGGGTATGGCGCCGAATTGAGAAGCTCAATGCAGGGTGTAGTTGAGTTGCTAAAGTCGATAACCACATCAGCAATCTCAGCTGGGCCTAACACAAGGGTCGTAGTTTCAATTGGAGCTGCTAAATAGGAAGCATCAGATCCAATAACACAGAAGAGGAGACCGTTTGAGAGGGAGAGGTTGAGGTATCGTGCATTACTGGCATTTAAGATGCGGAAGCGGTACCGCCGACGTGCTACATTTAAGAATGGCCAGGCCTTGCCGTTAACAGTGATGACCTCGCCAAAGTATTCAGGCTGCCACTGGGGATGGATTTCAGGGACGTTACCGGTGGAGTTCATGTAGAGGGTGCCGTTAGTATTGAAACTACGGTCTGCAATAATGAGGTGGAGATTCTCGTCATCACAGGGAAGACCCATGGGGTTATCGATCTGAGGTTTCTCTATGATGTAGGCACCGAGCAGGCCCGCCAGGAGGTTGGCACGAGTGAGACCCAGGGCATGGTCATGGTACCTGTTAACATATGTTATTGAAATCATTATCCCCACAGTAATCTCTATAATATTCATGGGAGGGTGGGGCTGAAGACAAATAATTGGACTCATAATCCATTCTATTTTTATTGTCACCTTAATTTGGATAAATATTAACTTGTTCCTTTGTTTTGATGCTAGGATTATAAGTACTTTGGACTGAAATTAATCAGGTTATGGTATTGACCAAATTATAAACGACCTTTCTTTAGTTCTTTTCCTTAATTCCTCACTTCTAATTCTTAACATACACCAACCTTATTATACAACTAAGTATTGCTTGATAAACCCTAAGACAGGCTACCAGGATTAGAAAATGATCTTGAAAAGGTTAACCAATAATAAGTAATGTACCAGAGATTGCCAGGAGGCTGAATGTTAGGGTACTTATAGGTTGTTTGGGTCCACATAGGGCCAACTTCTTTATAGTCACGACTAAACCATGCGAAGGCACTGCCATCGGATTGTGGGGGATGGACACTGCCGTGCAAGTGGACGACAGTTGGCACGCCTCCCATGGTCGGGATGGCAGTATGGATAGTGTTATCTGTAGGGAGAATGTGTTGGTCGGGAAGATGATTTTCCCACTTGACATGTAGCGGAACACCTTGCCGAGCAATAATGGTAGGGCCGGGAAAGGTGGCTGTTTCAGCTGATAAGCCATATGCAAAGACAGGTGTTGGAGGGAGGTCTCGGTGAAATTTCTACAAACAAGAAAAAAAATATGTTAGGATAAAAATCATTGCCACAAACAAATTACTGACATTCACTTTCTCTTTTATCTCATTTATCATTGTCGTTTCCACTCAACTTTAACACACTACTACTTGGCGAAACACTTTGACCAAAAGTCTCATTTTGCTTGTTTATTCTTTTTTTTTTTGTTATGAATAGGAGGACATGGATTATGCAAAAATGAAAGGATATAAAAGATTACCCATTTGGTTTGATACATGCCGATAGTGAGGTTGACTGAGAACGGCTCTCCACTCCTCATAGAGTAGCCATAGATGGTGGGCATCTGAGGCAGTGGATCCACATACATTTGCAATGGAGCTGTTACTTGTTGTAGCACCTGTTGCATCACTAGCGTAGTACCGGAAGTAGACATCTGTGCCTCCATAACAGTCATGGCTGCTGCCATGAAAAACAGCATCACATGTAGTTTCATCGAGTAAGTCATTTCTATCTGCAAATGTTTAATTGTCAGGACTATACTTTGATTATTGGTTTGCTAACTACATGATGACCAAGTTCCATGATAGTTCCCTTCTTTATTTTTCCCCTGGAATGCTAGCTGACTTTTACTAGAATGGGGAAGAAATCACATTTCTACATGACTAGCAGCTTAGTTTCAATTGCAAGTCTAATGATTTTCCTACATGTTAATTTTAGATGTGAATAGCGGTTTGTTTAGGTAGGATTTGGTCTTCAGAAACTGTAGGCATATCCAATGCAGAAAAGCTTTTTCCCGCCACATCGAAACAAAAATATACCGCCCAAATTTCATGCATGATTTAGAACCAAAGCACAAGCTAGAGTGTTGTTTCTCCAATATGATATAACTACCAAGTAAAATACAGGTAGCATGCATATACGTGCATGCACGTGTCACATAAAGACCTCAGATCTAAAAAGTAGATATATATCTCATGGAGAGCAGACAATAAACTTTACCTTAGGAAATTGGAAGGGGCTGACAACATATGCAGAGAAGATTAAGTGATGTTGTGATGATTGATGAAATGCTTGTGGCGGGCACAAGCCTTCTTATATAGAAAAACATGCTGAGTGTGGAGAGCACAAACTGAGCTGTCAATAATATCATAATCAAATAATGACTTACACGCGATTCCATATCAACATACAACGTGACACATGTGATACCTAATTATGTTGATATGGAATCGCGATTCCACATCCATTGATTATATATTGAGCGACTTATGATAGACTAATTAGATTAAGATTTAACATATATATCCACTTGTTAACCAAATATACAGTTCGAGAAGAAGGTCAATTATCAACCTTTGGCTCCCATTATAGCCACAAATATTTTTATCAATTACAATTCAGAATCTAATTAATTTCAAATAAAAAAAAATGCGGAAGCCGTTCATTTTTTTTAAAGATAATACGTTAACAATAAAAATTGAAGAATTCGATTTTTTATTTTGGGTACATGATCGATCGAAAATAAAATAAATGAACGGTCTGTTATGATCGACTAATTATAACCGTAATCAATTGGTAAAAGGGCAATAAGCTCTCATCAATTGGTACAAGAGCAGCATATATATATATATATATATATAGAGAGAGAGAGAGAGAGAGAGAGAGGCTAATGTGCTTTCGGTAGCACATGGGCCGAAATACACACGGTCCAAATTTGAAATTTTAAAATCCAAACAGTTGATCCGAACCGTTCATCTTATTCTCCATATTAATATCTACTTGGAGACCAAATTTTATAATTTTCTGAATTTTTTTACTATTTATTAAGCCACTTTGAAAATCGCTAATCCAACGGTTTTACTGTTTTGTGCAGCCACCGTTGGATCAACAATTTTGTAAAATACTTAATAAATAGTAAAAAAATTCAGAAAAATGTAAAATTTGGTCTCCAAGCATATATTAATATGGAGAAGAAGATGAATAGTTCGGATTGACCGTTTGGATATTGAAAATTTCAAATTTGGACCGTGTGTATTTCAGGCCCATATGCTACTGAAAGAATATTAGCCTATCTATATATATATATATAAAAGGAGGATGGACAAGGCTTTTGATCATTTTTTTTCTTTTTGCTTAAACCAACCGAATCTAAAATCTAAATCAAATGCCTAAATGGTGATTTCAAATATGCCCAAATAGTAAATTAAACAAAGGGACGTGGTAATTACACATGACCATGTGCCGTGTTGTGTCAAAATTTTGAAAGATACCATGTCGCGTAAATGGTCATTGTAAACACGCGAGTCACAACATGTGACCAGTACGCGTGAAATGCCATGCCGTGATGGAACTGTATTGTGCTGTGACTGAACCGTGTTGTGTTGTGACGTATCTGGTCACGTCGTGAGTTTTTTAGATTCTTATTTTTTTTTCCACTCTAGTTCGTCAAGAGAAAAATAAATTATACTCTTATTAGTATTTTGTGGCTACCCCTGACTAGAATCCTGGATCCGCCCCTGTAATTGCCCCATATTCAATCTCTGGTCAAATATCCCAACTAACGACTTTTGACATGACCACCTACTAGAAGTGCAACAATTCTTCCTTGTCTATTTACCATAACAATACACGTAACACAAGGCATGGATCTTTTTATACATTGCCAATAGCATCCATTATTTTTTTTCACATCCCAATTTATTTACAATAATTATATAACATTTTATTGTGGATGATGTTAGAGATATACTCTCTGCATCCTATCAGATATAATAAATTCAAATCCCATACCTTTAGGTAATCCTGCTGTTAATTATAATCCGTAAGCATTTATCTGACTTCGCATAATGAACCTATAACCCACAAGGGGAAATGAGTGAGAAATAATAAATTATTTCTCAGTGTTGATTGCCACTCATATTATTGGATTTGAGAGAAATTCATATTCAGAATGAAATCATTGCATGAGAAATAAACAATTCATTTCATAATGACAAATACAAATGCCCAATAACAATATCCAATAAAACAACAAAAATTACATAAATAAATGAGAACTCTAAGAATCTTATCAAAATAAATGGTTTGGGTTAAAATATTTAAACCATATAATCTGGTAACTTTGTGACTTAATCTTTACAATCACTAAGTCTGGTAACGTTTGATTTTTTAACTTTATAATTTCTAGTCTGTAACATTGACAGCTACAATAAATTGTATTTGTTGTGTTAGAGCTTATACTGTTCTAACTATCCTGACAATTTGTTAACATAAACAATATGAAATGAGTATTCAATATTGAGTAAAGCTAATATACACTTAAGTGTACCAATGAACCCATACACTTAATCCTAGGACCGTACGATTAGCTTTGAGATTCGTGTATCACGACTTTTAAAGAAGCTACACGAATCTCAAAGCTAATCGTACGGTCCTAGGGTTAAGTGTATGGGTTCATTGGTACACTTAAGTGTATATTAGCTTTACTCTTCAATATTAATCATTTTTCACAATACGAAACAATACAAAATAATTTGTTAACAGAAACAATACAAAAAAAAAATTACAATGCTGTCATTATCGGAAAGAAATCAATGATAAGACAATTACCACAGTTCATTAGTGTTACAGTCACAATTCACATTTACTCAGTATACCCTACCCAACTGGTATTGGGTTTAGTTGGGACCATTCACCATATGCGCATAAGGATTCTGGAGTAAAGTCTACTAGTTAGCTGAATTTTACGATATAATAATCCTTTTTTTACCACTATATGGAGGTTCAAGGATTTCAGTATTTAATATTTATTCAATTCAGTTACTATGATCTTAATCAATCATTTGTAATAAGAATCAATCAATTGATAAATAATATAATATCAATATGACAGTCAATATACTTATCTGTAATTTAGTTTCAATTATATTGGGCTATACATATAATGCAACAGTTTAATCAATGCAGTCAATCAAGTATTTAAAATGCACAACAAGTTACAATTTAATTCCTAATTATGAATCTCAGACTAATTCAATAACGTCACACCTGATATTGTAGAACAACAGGTAAGGTCGCTAGCAGTCCGTACGTTCCAAACATTATATATGTCTCCTCAGTCCCTTTACGCCTATGTCAAATAATATATATATCTTTAAGTACATTTACAATCATTTCCAAATCACTGTTTAATTTAATTCAATTTCAATTAAAAAATCTCAACCTACTCAGTCAATCCAGTCCAATTCATTTATCCTTCTTAATTTATTATTCAAACCCGAAGGCCTATAATTTAAATCAATTTTCATTACTTAATTTTACACCAATCTACATATATGAATTTGCACTAAGACCCCTTGACGAGTTCAATTTACCAATTCACTGTGATTTTACAAATTACACCCTCTCTATCTTATTTATTTTTCAATCAAACTCCTGAAAGCTCATATAGGTATACCAGTAACCAATTTAAACCGCGATACGGATAGGTACCAGTTTTCAAATTGTACCGTATTCATGTTCAAATCCAATAAGAAAACAAACAAAAAGGACGAAGATTTTTCAATCAATCAGTAGGACTTGCTTATTCATTTATCACGATTTATCAATCCTTAATCAGATCATGAGATCAAACAGTGAAGATAAAAGAGATAGATACCCATAATTGCATAATATGAACTGAAAAAGAGAGATAACACACAGAACCATTGATTCAGTCGTATATCGATCAGTAAACGAGAGAGAAATTCCTACATATGATTTTCTTTATTTTATATTTTTCTCTTTTTCTTTTCATTTTTCTTTCCTTCTCTTTCTTTTCCTGTTTTCTTTGGTTCTCTCTCTCTCTTTTTTTTTTTTTTTTTCATTTTCTTCTTTTATTTCCTTTTATTTCCTTTTTGTCCTTTCTATTACAAGAGAAATAACACCCAAGGGCCATTTTTATTAATACCCCAAAAAAAATAGATAATTTTAAAAATAACCTCGTTTTTTTATTTTTTTATTAATGCTCTAACCGCTTGGAAGCGGAGCAGGCCAATATCAACACCAAACCGTCCATATAGTGGGCGGTCCACTGTTTTTTTTTTTTAAACAAAAATTTTTTTAATTTTTAATTTTTTGTATTAAAATATTAGAAATGTTGAATATATTTCTTTAAAAATAGATGAAATACAATATAATTTGATTTATTAGAAATACTATAACAAATAACCCGGATCAATATTTTTCAGGCCGGATTTTTCGCAGCTGTAAGAAAAATTAATATATCTCTTTATGTGTTATTGGACAAAAATAAAAATGCTTAGATTCCGAGTTATTGATCCCGGTTCAAAAGTCACTTCTATGAAATCTAGAAAATATTATAATCCTTCTAGGACATTTAATTTATAAAAAGTTGTATCTATTTTGAGAATTCTTTTTGAATAACAATTATTAAATAACTTAAAGTTTTTATTTTTTTTCAAAAATAGATACAACTTTTTATAAATTAAATGTCCTAGAAGGATCATAATATTTTCTAGATTACATAGAAGTAACTTTTGAACCGGGATCAATAACTCGGAATCTAAGCATTTTTATTTTTGTCCAATAACACATAAAGAGATATATTAATTTTTCTTACAGCCGCGAAAAATCCGGCCTAAAAAATATTGATCCGGGTTATTTGTTGCAGTCTTTCTAATAAATCAAATTATATTGTATTACATCTATTTTTAAAAAAATATATTCAACATTTTTAATATTTCAATACAAAAAATAAAAAAAATAAAAAAATTTCTGTTTAAAAAAAAATTTAAAAAAAAAATGAACCGCCCTTGGCTTGGGCGGTCTGGGGTTCCACTGTTTTTTTTTTAAAGTTTTTTTTTAAACATAAATTTTTTTATTTTTTATTTTTTGTATTGAAATATTAGAAATGTTGAATATATTTCTTTAAAAATAGATGTAATACAATATAATTTGATTTATTAGAAAGACTACAACAAATAACTCGGATCAATGTTTTTCAGGCCGAATTTTTCGTGGCTGTAAGAAAAATTAATATATCTCTTTATGTGTTATTGGACAAAAATAAAAATGCTTAGATTCGTAGTTATTGATCCCGGTTCAAAAGTCACTTCTATGTAATCTAGAAAATATTATGATCCTTCTAGGACATTTAATTTATAAAAAGTTGTATCTATTTTTGAAAAAAAATAAAAACTTTAAGTTATTTAATAATTGTTATTCAAAAAGAATTCTCAAAATAGATACAACTTTTTATAAATTAAATGTCCTAGAAGTATTATAATATTTTCTAGATTACATAGAAGTGACTTTTGAACCGGGATTAATAACTCGGAATCTAAGCATTTTTATTTTTGTCCAATAACACATAAAGAGATATATTAATTTTTCTTACAGCCGCGAAAAATCTGGCCTGAAAAATATTATTCGGGTTATTTGTTGTAGTCTTTCTAATAAATCAAATTATATTGTATTCCATCTATTTTTAAAGAAATATATTCAACATTTCTAATATTTTAATACAAAAAAAAATTTCTGTTTAAATAAAAAAAAAAAACAGTGGACCGCCCACTATATGGGCAGTTTGGTGTTGATATTGGCCCGCTCCGCTTCCAAGCGGTTAGGGCATTAATAATAATAAAAAAAAACGAGGTTATTTTTAGAATTATCTATTTTTTTGGGTATTAATAAAAATGGCCGCCCAAGGGCCGCGTGGCACTAATTGCCACACGGCCTTGTTTTTTTTCTTAGATTTACACTTTTTACATCTAAAACCTTTAAGTTTTCAAGTTTTACAATTTAGTCAAAAAATAATTTAAAGAATATTATATATATTTACGAATATCAATCCTATACATTATTTCTCATAAAATTTCAATTTCTAATTCTCAAATATTCCCTTCAAAATATTTTAGACATTTGAATTAACAAATTACTTTTGTATCAATCAAACAGAACTTTAAATTATCAGTTTGATAATAAATCACACCCAAGTAACTTATTCATCATTGTGAATCAGTTCAAAAAAATAATATTTGTTATGTAAATATTACTTACTGAAAAATACATTCAAACAATTCGTATATTATTTCCAGTTATCAATTTCATTATATATCTTTTTGCATAATATTACATACTTTATTGAAAACACATTCAAGCATTTTATATAATGCCTTCAATTAGTGCTATAGATTCTGATTTCAATGAAATTGGTGGTATATACCACTATTTTTCCAAAAATATAATACCTTCAATTATAAATTTCAGAATAGTACTTTTGCATAATGTTTCAAGTGCATTTACAGCTGGCAGCTGCACTAGTTGGTGCATGGAAATTTTTCTTCATATCCTGATTCCTTATGGGGTTGAATTTGCGGAGTCGGATGGCCAACAGATTTCCTACCAAAGTGCCCCTTTCGTTATAACTTATTAGCTTGCACGTTGCTATTCTATAATCCTATTCCTAGGTCAAATCAGATCAAGTTGATGGCCATTACTATTCCAATCGTAACTGTTCAGATTGTTTTATGCACGAATCTCGACGAAAACACTTTTCATGTGCGAATCTCAACGAAGTTGAACCTAATTTGAACGCGTGTCATTGAAATAGACAGACACTTTTCACGATAAAGTACCGTCATAAAGGTGCTTTTTCTATTTATGACGGTATTTTTCATAATGGAGTTCCATCATAAATGTATTTTTTCTCTTGCGGAAAATGTCTACTTTGTTGTTGTGGTTGATTTATTTCCGTTACTTCCTAATTTTGTTTTTAGAAATTTTTATTGCTTAAGAAATCAAGAGAGGAGACATTTAGTTTTGATTGTAAAATAGTGGAAGACAATACTATCTGGATTAATGTGTGAAAATAGTGAGAGAAATGTGTGTTAATTCTGTATATTAATTTTGTGCCATTTGAAATAGTTTTAATCCGAAAAGTATTAATTCGATAGTCTTACAAAAATATGAGTTAATTAGCAAAATATAAAGAACGGTAGTCCAACAATATTCTGATGGAAACAAAAAAAAAATGTTAAAATTATATCCGAATAATTGTAATAATAATAAGTAATATTTTCACACATTCAAACATACAAAAAATATATATAGAGCTAGCTAGACAGGAAAATAGCTGTAGCTCCCCAGAAAATAATATAGGAGGCGAGTTGGCCAACTGGATATAATATATCAATTACCAATCATTTATGTTGAATACCTTAATTAATTTGCTGTCCTAGTTGTCATACATTTGTGTGATTGTGCATATATTAATATTTTAGGTCTGTAGATAATGTATGATTGAGGCAATGGTAATATACATATTACATGTTAACTCGTGTAATAAATTTATATTTACATTTTGAAAATTTAAATAGTCAATCTGATCAATCATTCAATATGAACTTTATATGAAAATGTACTTGAAGAACATTTTATGAGTGGGGTTAAAATGCACCCTCCTTTTTGTGCTCCAAACGTGCACCCTTCCCTCATTTCTTCATTTTTAAAGTTCAAATAGTTGATTTGAATCTACCAACGTGTTCTACATATTAAAATGTGCTTGGAGACCAAATTTTACATTTTTTGGAAATTTTTTACTATTTTTTCAGAATTTTTTTATTGAACTTAACAATAATAAAAAATTCAGCACAGTGATGATTTTCAAAAATTCTGAAAAAATAGTAAAAAATTTTCAAAAAATGTAAAATTCGGTCTCCAAGCACATTTTAATATGTAGAGCACGTTGGTAGATTCAAATCAACTATTTAAATTTTAAAAATGAAGAAACGAGAGGAGGGTGCATTTTAACCCCACTCACATTTTATATATATTTTTATATTTTTTATTATTATTTTAGATAGATAAAAAATCACTACTTTTAAATGGTATAGAGAAAGTCTACAAATATATATATTTCATAGGAGGATCATGTTAAACAGTTGACTACCTTAATTTTAAAAATAAAAATATGAATTCATATATAGCGTAGATCATTGTGTATTATGCATATAATCATAGCTTTACTCAAATTTATCAGTTTATCTGCTGTATGTTATTTAAAAAGTGATCTATAGTACGAGGTGTACATTACTAATCCTACACAAGGACACAACTTGTAAAATTAAATGATTTAAACTTTGCTTTGACATTCTTTTCGTCTCATGCACGATCATCTGTCTTCTATTAAACAGCTACAGAATCCTACCTAATTATGTTGACTTCAGTACAATTATTGTTAAAATTTAAATGTATACTAGTACTGCTTACATTTAAATGCATGGGAACCTTCAACCATGACATGATATCAATCATCGGGTTGGTATAAATTTTGACCAATTTTTGTTTGAAAAAAAATACAAAACAATACTTTTGACCAATTTTGTCTAATTAGAAGCGTCAACGAGCCAGGTTGCGTAAAGTTAGAAAAGACTTAAATTTGTCATAAGCCCCGGAATAATTTTAAAATTCTTCATGTTACGGGTACATTTGGATGCACTAGAGAATAGCTAGAATAGCTACTGTTGAGAATAGTAGATTAAGAATAACTAGAATAGCTACTATTTAAGAATATCGCTAACTCAAAGTTATTCGAAATGTTGTTTGAATTGAACATTTAGAATAGCAAGAACAATGATTGAACATTTGAGAAAGTACGTTTGCTATTCTAATTTTTTTGTAGAAATAGCGAGAACAACGAGAACAACGCTATTCTCACTATTCCTGAGTATTTTTAAATGGATCGAAACAACACTATTCTCGCTACATCTAAACAAACCCGTAATAAGTTTCATCCTGTTATGGACACAAAAAAATTATTAATAGTGAAGAACTAAGAAATTAGGTAGTGTTATCTTCTGCTTACAACAAACAAAAGTAAACCAAACCAACACAAGCTGAACTGGATCAAGTTTGAATAGGTTAATAAAAATTTGAACCAAAATTAAACTAACTATTTTCCGAATCAAACTCAAACAGATCACGAACTATCAAGAACATATGACCTTTTCAATAATGATTGCTTTGGTAATTAAAATTTCTTTTTTTTTATCCATTAATAGTTTGTTCCGAGAGTCTTAAACGTAACCGAAGGAAACTGACACCATATCTCTCCTTTATATTATGCATCTTAAATTACTTTGAATGACAGAAAGTCGTGTGGCTGTGATTTATCCAACAGAATTCGGATTTGAATTTGAGCCATCTAAACAAATGATATGTCTTCCTTTGATTAAATACATTCTTTATATGTATAGAAGTCTAAATTTAGTTTAAATTGAACTCGCTACATATATAGCCACACATCTTGTCACAACTATCTTTGTTCTGCACCGTTGGATCTGAATCAAAAATCGTGCAGATTGAGCAAATTTTTTCGCTGGGACGCTTGTGGCCCGTCCCCCTTCCCCTCCCTCCCCCTGATCCCTTCTTTCCCAAGAAAAAGAAAAAAAATATAACCTAATCGCCTCAGCCATCTCCGCCATCTCTCTCTCGCTCTCTCGCCTGAGACCCGCGTCGAGTCATCTCTCCCCCTTTCGCTCATACCGATGGCCTCCCCCTCTCTTTCTCTTATCCGAGGACCGAGCACAACCCTCCCCCCTCGCAATACTTAAGCTGGCGTTGTTCGGCGCCGCCCACAGTCTACGCCGCCTTGAACAGCCTCTACAACGTTGATGGTGGTCATCGCGCCATTGTCTTCAATCGAATCGACGGTATTAAAGACAAGGTTGTAACTATTTTCTTTAATTTCACTACTGTGTAGTACCAGTACCACCAAATTGCTCAGATATGTTATTTTGAACTTTGAAAATATGACCTTGATTGCCTCTGTTCTTGAATTGAAATAGTTAGCACCTAGCAGAGGTTGGCTGTTGCTGATAGTCTGGTATCAACAATTAGGCCTCAACAAGGTTGTAAACATTTTCTTTCATTCTTTTCTTTTACATTTTTACCCTTAATTTTAACACCACATGATGACCACAGGGATCAGAGTGGGGTTTTGGTGTATTCTCGGGCATAGTTGGAGTGGAAAAGCCAGACAAGAAGATTTACGAAATTGCCCTCGAGATGGAAGGGAATGTGAGGCCTGAGGAGACACTGAACTTGGTGACAGTTTCCAGAAGGATTATATTCCAGCTCATGAACTGGGGATGCATGCTGTGCTTCTTGATAGATTCAAGACATTAGAAGCGCAGAAATGGAGTGAAGTAGGTGCACCGGTTTTCCCTGACCTGGTGTCGGGTCAACAATGGCTCACCAAGGGAATGGATCATGAAACAGTAAAGGTTCAAGAGAATGGTTCAATTAATTAGTTGTAATTGCATAAGAAGAAAACAGAATGGTTGGATTTATTTAGGAACTCAGGACTGATGTGATGGGATGTGATTTATTAATTGTTTCTAAATCAAGTTTTTAATTAATTAAGATAAGTTTCTTCATTGCTGTGTAGTACCAGTACCGGTAATGGTACCAGTACCAGTACCACCAAATTGTTCTTTTTATTTTTCGTGTGCATTACTCAGTGTTCTTTAATGGGAACAATCAAGACAACCTTCAGATGTATTGTTTACATGCAAAGATTATCATCAAATAAGTAATCTGTGGAAAGATAGAGGAGTATTATATGTGACGGCACAGAGGAAAGGGTGCAAATTGCATCCCTTGAATTGCGATTGGGTGCAAATTATGATAAGGAATCACACAAGGTATCAAGCACTGCATTTTGTTGTTGGTTAGTGATTACCAACAACAAAATGCTTTTGTCTTGTGGTAATGATTATTTAGGCCTCAGTTCTCATTTTGTTGTTTGTAACTTTTAGGATTGCATTATGTGCCTTACTGGATATGCGGTGAACATGGCATTCATGACAGCGTTGGAAAGCATCGTCTCACTGTTGTCTCCAGTTGACAAGGCAACTGGAGCTGACAAGATAGCTATATTTTCTGACGAGATGAATCATGCATCAATCATAGATGGCATCCGCTTAGCTGAGAGACACAGGGAGGTCAAGGTATTTGTTTTTGAAAAAGGAATCTAAGTCCTGATCATGAAATTAAGCCCATTTGTAACTCAATTTTGTCTTTGCAACATTATTAATTACCTTGTTCGTGGTATTCACACGAGAAAAAATTGAATGTCCAATGCACACCAATTCCCAACAAATTAGCCTGAAAAAACTGTCAAATGTGCAATTAAATTTCATTTTAATTTAACAAAATCAGAAGTAACAGTCGTCAAATTTGATTCTTAATACAATTATAAAAGCTTTAGGTAATTTCATTGTTCAATTTCGTTTGTGATATGTTATTCGAATGGAAAGGTCCAGTTGCACCATGAGAATGAAGGTCATCATCACTAACAGGTTAGTTTTACATGCTTCTCATTTGTGTGTTTTTAAGAACTGAAATGGTAATTTTGCATTCAATAACATTAATCTGCTTATCTAGGTTAAAACATTGATCGGTGATTTTTTTTTCCTTTTAAATTGCAGTCTATTCAGTATGGATTGAGACTTTGCAACACAACTTGAACTTGTTGAATTGCGCAAATATCAGTGCCTAAAATGTACTTCCATTGACATTTTTTCCTAATGTTCAAAGAGTAGTTTTGACATTTTCTAATGGTTCAAATGATATCCATTATAATTTTTACTTAAAACAATAGCTCACTGAGTTAATTGTTTTACATATTTTTTTCAACGGGCAAAGGGAATTGATGCATGGATGTAATTATTATTATTTTTTTATTTTGCTGTAATCTGATAGCCTCTACTAGACTTTTCCAAAAAAAATAAAAAAAAATAAACTGTTACACGTTGAAAATGTCATTTATATTAGAATTTTGTTTGTTTTATTATAATATGTTCCCGTCGCAACATTGTACTGCAATATAACAACAGCTATTATTGAACAAAAAGATCGATTTTTTTTTTAAAAAGATAAACATATTGACAGTAAAATTTCATGAACTAGAACAAGTGACATGTAAATACTTTCTTTATTAATATATTTGTTGCCGACAATTGCAACAACCTTAAAAAAAAAAGAAATTCATGGACAGTTAACACCTATTTTTTCATCTCCATGTAAGAATATTTTCATCTTACTTAATTATAAGTGACACATAATTTCAATTGCATGGAGGTGGACTAGTGGAGTACATGCTAAGTTAGCAATTTATTTTTAAATTTTACATAAATTTTTAACATTTACTTTGCAGGTGATATGAGCATCTCTATAACTGTAAAATATCACTCTTTTTGTTTCATCTGAAAATTACTCATATGTCCGTAAAATTGATTATAGAGATTAAACATATTTTGAAATTAATGTCAACAAAAAAATTCTATTTTACTGGTGTGGCAAATAAATTCAGTTTTTTTGTAATTGTTGGAATAAAAATGTTCTAAACTCTCTTTCAATATATGTAGTAGAGATATTCCAGAAATTTTTATTAATATCCAAATTTTTTTTTTCAAATTCTACCCACTTTTGTACATGATTTCAAAAATTGATCAAATTGGTCAAAATCTCACCGGTTTTCCAAATTGGGACCGGTGAGATTTTTACGAAAAGAAACCGGTGGGATTCCCACCGGTTTTGTTTTATTTTTACAAAACATAATTTTTTTTAATTTGTTTATTTTTTGTATTGAAATGTTAGAAATATTTAATATATTTCTTTGAAAATAGATGAAATACAATATAATTTGATTTATTAGAAAAACTACGACAAATAAACCGGATCAATATTTTTTAGGCCGGATTTTTCGTGACTGTAAGAAAATTTAATATATTTCTATACGTGTTATTAGAAAAAAATAAGTATGCTTTATTGATCGCGGTTTGAAAGTCACTTCTAGGTAATACATAAAATATTGTGATCCTTCTAATACATTTAATTTCTAAAAACTTGTATCTATTTTGAAAATTCTTTTTGAATAACAATCATTAAATAATTTAAAGTTTTATTTTTTTAAATGTACTAGAAAGATGACAATATTTTTTGTATTTACTTAGAAGTGACTTTTGAACAAGGACCAATAACTCAGAATCCAAACATTTTTATTTTTTTTCCAATATATATATAGAGGAGGGATCGGATTACACCACTTTTTTGGTGACATTGTGTGACAATGTCCATTTTTAAAATTTCAAAATCCAAATAGTCGATCCAAACTGTTCAATATGATGAATATATTAAGAGTAACTTGGAAATCAAATTTTATATTTTTCTGAATTTTTTTACTATTTATTAAGTATTTAACAAAATCGCTATATTCAGACCGTTGAATTTTTGAACCCCTCTAAATAAACCCAAAAAAAATTCAGAAAAATGTAAAATTTGATCTGCAAGCACATTTTAACATATCCATCAAGTTGAACGGTTTGGATCGACTATTTGGACTTTAAAAATGAACGGTGTCATCCGATGTCACCAAAAAATGGTGTCATATGATGCCTCCTCATATATATATATATATATAAATTTTTCTTACAGCTGCGAAAAATCTAGCCTGAAAAATATCGATCTAGGTTATTTGTCGCAGTCTTTCTAATAAATTAAATTATATTGTATTCCATCTATTTTCAAAGAAATATATTAAATATTTCTAATATTTCAATAAAAAGAATTTTGTTTTGTAAAAAAAGCCCTGTGAGAATCTCACCAGTTTCTTTTTTTTGAAACCGGTCAAAATCTCACCGGTCTCAGTTCCTGCACTTGTGAGAAAATAACCGGAAAGAAGTTGGAAAACTGGTGAGATTTTGACCGGTTTGAACAATTTTTGAAATCCGGCATAAAAGTGGGTAGGATATGAATTTTTGTTTTTTTTTTGGAAATTAATAAAAATTTCGGCGGATATTCCATAAGACACGACATTAATTAGATGAAAAGAAAAACGAAGAAGATATTTAAAAAAAAACCAAGTTGACGACATGGTTTTGAAAATTGCAATTAATAATTCCAGTAATAATTTTGTTGCAAATAATATATTTTTACCGTTTTTAATTCTCAATACAAATATTTGTGAGTATTTGTGAGGATAAAAAAAATCATGTTAGTCAGGGGTGGAATAATGCACAATAAATTGATTATATGATTTTGTTTTACATTTTTTATATAATTTAGAGTAAAATATAAAATATTGTAAAATTAATTTTATTCTTGTTATGAAACAATACATCTATATAAATCGACTGGAGGTTTAATTTAATCTGGACCAAGGCTTACTCATTTATATAAAAAGGTGTCTTATCTATTCTATTACATGTGTTTTGATCAGTTTGTGTAGTGCACACAATGTGATTGAATGACATATTAATTAGTGGTTGTGTTTGATTAAATGTTTTGATATGTTTCAATGACATATTTGTACATACCACCCTTTATTAGTGTTTATAATTTCTAATTATTTGGTGGTCAATATAGCAGTGGATAGTCTATGTTTGTTTCAGAATCCTTTAGACTGTCAATATTATATCGGTTTTCAAGAATAGCTTATCATTATCTAAAGGAATTTAGGCTCAATTTTTTTATTTTATTTTGCTGTCTTAACTCTTAATAACTCATGCATAGTATCATTTCCTTTATTTTTAGATGGTAACTTGATGAATTCCATTCTTTCCTGTTTCAATTTCAAGAATAGTAAGAATAAAAATGTTGGGGCAATTTTTTTTTTTGAGATTTAATTTGTGGACAATTTGTTTGGCTTTTGTAAGAGGAGGGAGTTCAAGCTTCTTTCCCTGTAATATATAGTTCCAAAAAACACATGGAAAAATATATGGAAATGAGGGGATGTAATATGTTCTGGCATAATTGCTGTAATCGTCAATTAGTTACTATATATGTGCCATTTGTAAATTTGTTCAGTTCTAAATTATAATAACAACTTAGATATTATAAACTAGGTGTTTCAGGCTAAAGGCCAATGGTATATCTCTAGAGAAGATTGTTGTGGAAAAAAAAAAAGTCAAATGAAGAGACGTAATAACAAAAATAATAATCAGATATGTATAATCAATGTTGTACAGGTGAACTTGGCACAATGCCACTTGGAAAAAACAACAAATGACTATAATAATTGAGATAACACAGTGATTTGCACCAGAACAAGATAAAAAGAGAACAAAAGGATACATTCAAATTGAAAAGAAGTGTGATTTTCCATAGTATCAAACTATCAACTAATTCTGAAAGGATAAACAACACTCATATGATCTAATAGTTCTATGGTTGGAGCATCAATGGCCGAATCATAGCATTGTCCTCATGATCTAATATCTACAAAAATAAATAAATAAATTATTATTTTATCAGCTTCAGTGATCATGGCAGAAATTTATTTAGGCATCATCCTGGAAGTACCAAACCTTGACTTTCTTTATTCCAACTTCTGAATGAACCAAAATCTATTCATAAAAAATCAAAATTCTGGTTTTCTGGTAAAAATAAAACTAAAATTTTCAGCCTTATGATCTAACTGAATTTGTTAACCATGAAATAGCACTATGATAGGAATGATTAAAAGAATGAATCTGATGAAAATATGAATCAGTAGGTACGAAAATAAATTAACATGTTAATGAAAGAAGAATTAATTTATTAATTAATCATTCTAAAAAGAAAGTGATTAATAACATGGCAGTGGTAGACGCATCCTGGTTCTGCTGTCGCATCAAAAGGGTATGTCTGGTTTGTACCAACAATCTTGAATGCAACCACAATGCTTGTTATGTATTCGGGTTCAATTTTCACCGCACTTTTCCAAAATTTTCTCATAATCTGGTATAGGTAAGTTCTTTCCTACTGCATGATCCGTCACATTACAGTTGGAGACATCATTCAATTGTGTCATGCAGTCGAAAAATTGTTGATAACCCACAAGCTCGGTAATATTTATGGCTTGCATTATTCCTAAGTGAACATGTAACCACAGTAGGAAATATCGGTATAGGTATCGGGATCGGTCATGGCCAATACCGATACGTATCGGACCAGTATCGGCCCAGTATTGGCCAATACGGCTCAGGCTCTTTAACACACTATCGCGAGTATTGGACCAGTATCGGATCGGTCACGGCCGATACCGATACGTATCGGCCGATACGGATCGGTATCGGTCGATATTTCCTACTATGCATGTAACAGGTGATTGTCAGGTGTTAGGTTAATCACATGCCACAATTCGGTGGTACCAGAATTTGGAGTCTCTGTTGCTGGATCCTCAAGTCCTAACCCATTGATGTATAGGTGGGTTGATTTCCCTGATGGGGTCGTGTACTCATACAATACAATGTACGTAGTTTTTATTCTTGGGTCAGGCATTGTGACTTTGGCACAATCGACCTCCAATTCTTTGGTATTGTTGGATTGTCGAACACTTTTCCTGCATTTAAGTTGCCAAATTGAGAAGCTCAATACTGGGTGCAGTTGAGCTGCTAAAGTAACAGCATCAGCAATCTCAGATGGGCTGAAAACTATGGTCGGAGTTTGAACAGGAGCTGCCAAATATGAAGAATCAGATCCAACAATTAGGCATAAGAGAGGGGGGGATTAAAATAAAAGTACAATCTTGATATATATTCAATTGATATTATATCTTATTGGATATCACCGCACCTCATCATTGCTGATCCCGCATCAGCCATCAGAATTTGACCTCATCAATTAACTGGCTTATAGGTATGTAACATGCCCCTTTAGGTTCCTACATGTCTATAATTTCTTCTTTGGACACGGATATAACAGCAGATAGTTTTAGTTTTTGCTTCTTGAATCCTTTACATTGTCATATTGCTAATTTATGTGTTTTTTTTTTTTTTGATTGATTAGTGCTGTCTTGAATCATGCATATTTTATCTTTTGCTTTATTTTTTTCTTGTTGAAACTTCTCGTGTAATATAAATTTTTTTTCCAGTTCAATCTTGGAAACCTATGCAAGCAAGTTATAATAGTGACTATAAATTATTTTCCTGTAAGTTCCAAAAATAGCAAAACGAGTCCATGGGCTATAAATGGGCGGACATATGTGTTGATTAAGGGTGGCTTAAGCAATTTTTTTCACTTTAATCCTTGAAATGTTATAATTTTGTAAGTATTTATGCATTTTAGCCCCCCCATATAAATTACACTACAATAAATGGTTGATTTGTAGAGAAGAATGTTGTGACAAACATTTGTCATATGAAGACCAAAAATAACAATAGGGACAATAATGATCATACAGATATTGAATTATTATTAGTGTCGTGCACTCGAAATTGGCTCAATGCCACTTTGAAAGACAAATGACTATGATAATACATATTGCAAACAACATTTAAATAGAAAATTTATAAAAAAAATATATCTGTATAAAAATAAATAATGAAATAAAATTAAACATCACACATGCTAATTTGGACCTTAATCTCAATATATAGTTTCAAGGTAGGAGCTTTAATGGCCGAATCATTTCATTGTCCTCGTGATCCAATATCTGCAAAATAATTTTGTTATTTTATCAGCTTCAGTGATCAAAACACATATTTAGTTAGACATCACCTTGGAAGTACCTAACCGTAACATGCTCAGTACCAAACTTCAGAACACACCAAAATTATCCATTTCAACAAAATTTCATTTTTTTTTTTTTTGGTAAAAACACTGAATGTTTTGGCCTCATTTAACTCAATTCATTAACCCAATAAGAGCACTAAGACATGTATGGTTGAATGAATAAATTCTGGTGACACCCTGATTTAGATTGTTATGATAGTAAGTTAAATTGATAGTAAAAGAAGAATGAACAGAATAAAGTGAGTCCCTGTTGAAAAAGAAAAAGAAAATGTAATATACTTACATGACAATGGTAGACATATCCTGGTTCTGCTGTTGCATCGAAAGGATACGTTTGGTTCGTATCAACAATCTTGAATGCGACCATGATGCTTGTCATGTAACCTGGCTCAATCTTCACCACGTTTTTCCATGTTTTTTCATACTCTGGTATAGGCAAAGTCTTTCCTATTGCAT
Source organism: Carex pumila (assembly GCA_033356055.1). Classification (NCBI taxonomy): domain Eukaryota; kingdom Viridiplantae; phylum Streptophyta; class Magnoliopsida; order Poales; family Cyperaceae; genus Carex; species Carex pumila. Next base: position 37,260 of record JARJHM010000756.1, on the reverse strand, counting down.
GATCTGTCACATTACACTGGACGGCATCATTCAGTTGTGTCATACAGTCTAAAAATTGTTGATACCCAAGGAGCTCAGTAATATCAATGGCTTGCATCATTCCCAAGTGAACATGTAATGGGTGGTTGTCAGGTGTTAGATTAATCACATGCCACAATTCGGTGGTACCGGATTTGGGAGTCTCTGTCACTGGATCCTCAAGTCGCAACCCGTTGATATATAGGTGGGTCACTCCACCAGATGGAGTTGTATACTCATACATTACAATATACCTAGTTTTTGTGCTTGGTTCAGGCATTGTGACATTGGCGTAGTTCACCTCTTTCTCTGGTATTGTTGAATTGTCAGACATTTTCTGGCCGTTTATATGAAACATCATGACTTTTTCAAGCCGTGTACCAGTGGAAGCAATACCGCTAGGATAAGGATATGTTGCGGAGTTGAGAAGCTCAGCACAGGGTGTAGTTGAGTTGCTGAAGTCAACAATAACATCAGCTAACTCAGCGGGGCTTAGCAGTATGGTTGGTGTTTCAACCGGAGCAGCTAAATAGGAAGCATCAGATCCAATAACATAGAACGAGAGGCCATTTGAGAGGGAGAGATTGAGGTATCGTGCGTTACAAGCATTTAAGATGCGAAAGCGGTACCGGCAACGTTCTACATTTAAAAAGGGCCAGGCCTTGCCATTAACAGTAATTGCCTCACCGAAGTATTCAGGCTGCCATTGGGGATGGATTGATGGGACATTACCAGTGGAGTTCATGTAGAGGGTGCCATCAGTATTGAAACTACGATCTGCAATGATGAGGTGGATATCGTCATATTCACCTGAGGGAAGGTCCATGGGATCATCGACCTCAGGTTTCTCAATGATGTAAGCACCAAGGAGGCCAGCTAGGATGTTGACACGAGTGAGGCCAAGAGCATGGTCGTGGTACCTGTTGGAGTAGAAATTAATTAGGTTTGAGTAATAGATAAAATCATAAACCACGGATCTAATTTAACAATGAAGCATTGCCTGATAATCCTGAAAAATTGCTGCAAAGAATTTAAAAATATAATTTCGAAAAGGTTACAAAACAAAATTAACAATAACAAGCGTACCATTCAGCCTTTCTTTCAAAAATAAATAGCGTACCAAAGATTGCCTGGGGGCTGGATGTTAGGGTACATGTAGGTTGTCTGGGTCCACTTAGGACCCACCTCCTTGTAATCACGAGTAAACCATGCGAAGGCACTACCGTCAGATTGTGGGGGATGAATACTGCCGTGCAGATGGACGACAGTTGGCACACCTCCCATTGTGGCAATGGCAGTAGAGATAGTGTTATCTGTAGGGAGAACGTGCTGGTCAGGGAGTTGATTTTCCCATTTAACATATAATGGGACCCCATGACGAGCAATAATGGTGGGGCCAGGAAAAGTTGCTGTTTCGGCTGATGTGCCGTAGACAAAAACTGGGGTTGGAGGAAGGTCTCTGTGAAAACTCTGCATTAATCAAAAGTAAAACAAATTGTTAGGAAAATGATTAATTATCACCATAAAAATAATCATCTACACATAACCACCAAGATTTATCTTGTTGTAATCTCATTTTCTCTTCGTTTTCACTTGCTGAAATATTTTGATCTAGAATTTACTGATGCTTGATTCTTTTCCTCTTATGTGTGGGTGTGGGTTGTGTATGTGGGGAGGCTTTGGTGACATAAATTAACAAAAAAAAAGGAAAGGATATAAAAGATTACCCAGTTGATCTGATACATGCTGATAGTGAGATTGACTGAGACCGGGTTTGCTCCCTCCATAGAGAAGCCATAGATGGTGGGCATCTGAGGCAGTGGATCCACATACAGCTGTAACGAAGCTGCTACCTGTTGCAGTGTCATCTGTGCTTCTATAACAGTCATGGTCACTACCATCAAAAGCAGCATCAGATGTTGTTTCATCTTGGAAATCATATTTCTCTGCAATTTTTTTGAATATATGTCAGGACCCTATTTATATTGATTAATATTTTTGTTAATTAATTCACCATATGTTCCGTTAATTTTTAATTTTTAATTTTTTGGTTCTTCGTATGCTAGCTCTATATTTTATTTTATACTATTTTTGTTTACCAGAATGGAAAAGGAATCACATTTCTGCATAGGTAGCTAAGCTTAGTTTCAAGTCTTAGTATTTTAGTTCTTAATGATCCAATTGGTAGAGAGCAATTAATTTATGTAGGGTTTGGTTTTTGGAGTTGTGGGTATAAACAATGAAAAAAATAGTCAGCTTATACCAAATACAAGCATAAATAATTCTCCAAGCATGCATTTATTTAAGATGCAGACAAACGTCAACATGTTACGAAGAATCTCCTTTTAAAAAATAATATATATATTGAATTATTTAGATGCAGGAGACAGTATCAGCTTTCACTTGTACATTTTTAGCTTCTCGTAATATATATATTATAAAACGCCAAATAAGTCGTATACATGACAAACACGTACACAGGCAATCTTTTAAAGTTTGAGCTTCTGGAATAATTATACGATTTGTTTTTTTTTTTTTGCAAAAGCAAATATTATTCACGCGCGCAGTTCAGGTAGGACAAATTACAAAGATGTAGTGTTGTAATCATTTTTGTATGGATCTTATAAAAATATATATATACTCATGAATGATGTAGAAATCAAATTGAAGCAAGAAAACATATATATATGCTACACAAACCAGTACTGTTTCGCCAATATTGTAAACAAATATAAATAACATACATGATATATATCTGGGTTTGTCCGCTTATGTCATGATGCACGATAGAGGAGAACGATGCCCGCAAAATGAAGTCATTTGAAAACTTAAAGTACCGCACAAAGTCAAGATTTTTATCTGGGTTCTATGCAGGGATAGCCTATTAACTCAAGAGGTGCTAACAATCAGGGGATGTGTGGTACCTTACGGGTGCCATGTTTGCCATGATGCGAGCATGGAGACTGCTCAACACATGCTGTTTGGGTGCATATATGCACAGGGATTCTGGAGAATGTTAATCTTTAGGTTTAATCTCTGGATTGCAATGTGGCGACATGGGGGGATAGTGCAACTTTGGTGGGATTCAAGGAGTTCCATGATGCAGCCGGTAACTAGATTGTGGGACACCGTGTGGGTATTGGGATGTTGGGTTATGTGGAGAGAGCACAATAGGCGTCTATTTACGGCGAAATCTAAAACCATCACTGAACTGATGGGTTCAACGGCAGTGGAGATTAATAAATGACAAAGACTCTTATAGGGCAGATATAAAGAAGAGTAGTTTTAAATTATGTAAATGTTTTTGACTTGTTACTTTTGTAAATAATTTTTTTTTATCAATGAAATCGTCAGTTGAGCTAATGCTCACTGTCCTTAAAAAAAAAAACATACATGATATACATATCGTGCAAAATTACGTTAGATAAAAAAATGCATATTAAAAGACTAATAGCAAATGAGGATAGAAAATAAGTGTAGAGAGAGAGAAAGGGACCTGAGGGGGCATTTGGTATGAAATGCTGGAAGAAGCATGCGGAGGTGATGAAATGCTTGTGGCAAGCACAGCCCTTTTTATATAGACAAACTTACGGAGTAAGACTGTAAGAGAAGAAACTGAGCTGGCGGTAATATCATAATCCAATAAGAACTTGATGCGAACACGCATTCAACAGATCACATGGCGCATTTGGTAATTAAATTAAAAAAAAAAACATTGATGGATGTTTTAATTGATTAACGTATATGACTAAGTTTATGCGTAATAAATTAAATTACTTGATTTGCAAACACTGAAATATCCAAAAACATTGATTTTCTGTCTAGCTAAAAAAAGTAATAAAAAAAAGGGAGCGGATAACAGTACCCGCACTGTACCCGCGGAGGACCACAAAAAAGTGAAAATCCGAAAAATTGAAATTCATCGTGGAGCTCAGTAGATTTTTTTGGCACAAAGTATTAATAATAAATGAAACAAGTGTATATCCTTAATGTTGGAAGTATTAATATCTATTCTCTCAAAACGAATTTCATTAATTAATAAAAGACTTCAACTTTCTCTGAAGCGTACCCGCTTTGTATCCACGGTGGGGGGGGACCACAGAAAGTGAAATACAGAAAAAGCTCAGATATAATTGAATTAATATTGTATTTATAATACTCGGACGAAGTGTATATCGTTATTGTTGAAAGTATTAATATATGTCCCATTGATACATATTTCAAAATTAATCACAGGAAACTTTATGTAGAACGTACCCGATTTGAAATGCGGAAAAATATATTATGCCGTAGTATTTATAGTTACAAATATTAAAGTACATATCTTTATCGATGGAAGTATTAATTGTTATAACATTAATACAATTAAACTATATACATACAAATAATATTTAGTAGTAATAATATTTATATATACATACAAACTGCAAACAACATATAAGCACAAAATGATCTGTCCACATAATATCAATATTACAAACAAAATATTCTCCACACACAATTTGTCCAAACACAATATCACCAGATACCAAAACATAGAAAAACATCCACATACAAAGAGCAAGTATTAACTACAACTTGCAAAAAAAAAAATAACAGTTCATAAAATCATTCACAAAAATAACAATTCACACCTAATAACAGTTCACAAAGAACTCCACTTACAAATATTAGTATCAAATATATCAAGTATTTACATCAATCAAATATTGCATGAATAATACACTAAATATTTCAAGCAGCAGGTATTAGTATCAATTGTATCAAATATTACAAATCAATCAAACAATGCATGAATAATACACTAAATGAAAAGTATTTATAACTATCTAATAGGGCTCAGTTTTATGTTTTTTATAAACAATTCTTTATATCAATCATCTCAAATATTCATGCAAAACAAAGCATGAATAATACAAAAACATATTACCTAAATGAATATAACCAGAACAGACTTGATGTAAGCTATGGAGAAATGTATTATCACACATCAAGTGAAGTATTTACACCTATCAAAACAAAAAATAACAATTACACATAACTATCAACTCTATGAAGTATTTACATCAATCATTCAAAACATGCATAATACACTAACATGTTACCTGAATGTATATAACCAAAACATAGCTGATGTAAGATCTATGAATGAATGCATTCACACACATCAAATGAAGTATTTAAACCTGTCAACACAAAAAATAACAATTACAAATTACAAATCTCAACTATAATGCCAGATAAAATTCATACAACATCTCCGATCAAGTATTTGAATCAAATTATCAACAACATCTCATATTTGACGTAATTGAAAATAATTTCAAGATTAATTAACGAAATAATCTACAGATAGTACGAATAGGTGATCGATCGTTGCTGAATCGTTGCTAAATTTACCGAATGAAATAAGAACAGAAAAATAACATCGAATACATAGCCAGGATTACAAGAGATGATCTATTACCTGTATATCGCCTCTAATTGATTGATCACCGCTAATCGCCTCTAATCGATTGATTGCAGCTAATCGATCTAATCGATCGATCGCCTCTAATAGGTGAAAATAAGATCGAATTGATGGCCTCTATATTTCCTCCGAACGAATGCCTGGAAGAGAAAATTTGATTGATCGCCTTCAATCGCCTCGAAAATCGCCTCACAAATCGCTAAAGAAGGAAATGAACGAATAATGGAAAATTTCAATTTGAAAAAGGAATATTATGTTATTGATTAGTTTGTGGGACCCACAATATAAGTTATTGGGACCACCGTTTTCAGTTATGGAAGTTAATCAACAATTAAGGAAGTTAAATTGCGATAAGATATAGATGCCGGTACGGTGCGGGGATGGATGCGCGGGGACTATAATAATTATTCTAAAAAAAATTACAAATGTATAATTTGGTTAACAGGTATATTTTAATATCAACTAACATTGTGGTTAAAATTTTGTTAGAAATAGGTGTAGCTTGAGGGTCATGCTTGTAAAAACATTTTATTTTAATATCAATCTTAACGGTCACTTTCAACTTTTCCAAAAAAGAAAAAGTATATTATTTTCATACATGATCTAGATCATGATGAACAGTTTAAATTGATTGAAATTTAAAAATAAAGATATGAATTTATAGCCAGGGCCGTACACTGTGTAATATACATATTTATTCCATTAGGCCATCAATCATGCAGAGAAGAAAAAAAATGTCTCATGATACCTTCATTAAGCAAGCCTCTTTGTTTTACCAATTATTTATGTCAAATATCTTAAATTGACGTATATTTTACGTTAAAAGATATAGAATGGCCCACATTTTCGGATCGTGTACAATGCAAACATATGTATGGACTCAAATATATATGTTCTTCATTTCTTATTTAGAAAATCAACTGTCCATACTGGAGTTTTGAAATTACTAATCCTAGGTTATTAGCAACTTATCATTGCTTTGATTTTTATTTCCTCCAGCAATAATTATTCAGCGCACCTTCTATATATATATATGCAACTGGCCATGCAAGTTTGAAAATTAAATGCGACTTGCCGAACTTACCTAATTAGTTGACCTAATACAACTACAAAAACTTAAAATATATATACCATGTACTAAGCTAACGGATTGTCACATGCCTCAATATATACCAAATTATTAGAAATTTGAACATCTCCATCGGAATACATCTGGTCTTTTCCATTTCTTGTTTCAAAGAGTATGTCATTAAATCTACTCGTTGGATCAGATAAGAAAATATGAAAACAGGCACGAAGCATGGAATCGAGAGCAGTTTCATAGACATCAAATCAAATTCAGTCTAATATCTAATAAGAACGGTTCAATAAGCATCAAGATTCACATGGACAACTTTAATATTAGTGTGAATTAAGTGCACATGAATTTGCTTCGACTATCTGATGTCCATTGAATTGCCTGACTATTTGCGAGAGTAAAAAATAATTATTGCCGACAATAAACTAATAAAAATATTATTATTGAAAATATTACTATTATTAACCAGAAAATATGTGAAGATATCAATATTGCAAAGCATTATTATGCTCGTATAGTCGTATGTACTGTGTTTAATTTCTTCTAAAATTAGGCAGAGACAAACACAGGTCAACTCTACCCGTTTTCTAACTACCCATGTATTAAAGACATGTTGACCATGTTATTATGGTACTTCAGTTTGTTTTCTAGAATCGTTTCTTTTATTAATTTTTAATTGAGATCGATCGAGTAGAAGGTGTACCAACCAGACAAGGACATATGACATAAAATTTAATGAGTTTGCATGATTTGTAATACAAATATAGCATGATTGGTTTGGTAATTATATTGATATCTTTATAAATTTTTTTACAAGTCTGTATGATTATCAATCATGTTCTTCGTTAATTATTAGGGGCTTGGGTGCTCAACATAACTGAAACAATGTTGAGAGAATCTTGAAAATTTGGATTCAGGGACATTATAACTAGATTTTGAGACAAAGAACTTGATTCTTGATAGTCACTATCAAGCCTTCCAAAAAAAAGAGACAAAGAGCTCGCACTAGGATATAATTTGAGCGTCAGGAGCATGGGCTCTTTGACGAGAGAGAAATAGAAGGCTATTCTCTAGCAAAAGAAAATTAGTAACTGGTCTTATTGATACGTTATGAAAATTATCCTGTGGATGCGTTCGGTGTAAATAGAGAGGGTCAATTTAATGTAAATCTGTATATATTTCAGTAGCTTAAAAAGAGTAACTATAGGATCTTGTGTATAAACTTTTTCTTATCAATGTATTTGTTGGCATTTATTTATACGAATCGTAAAAAAATTCATAAATACATAAAGGGAGTACAATTTAAGAAGTATTACTTCATGTGTATATATATAGAGAGAGGGGTAAGGCTACCATACATTGCAATGTATATGAATATTTGTATATTGAACTATAAATTACCGGATTCAAAGTTCAAATAACATATCCAAATCGTTCATCTTGTTCTCCATATTAATATGTGTTTGGAGACCAAATTTTATATTTTTTGAAATTTTTTTACTATTTATTAAGCCACTTTGAAAATCGCTAATCCAAAGGTGTCTTTTGATTTTACTGTTACCGTTGGATCATCGATTTTCAAAGTGGCTTAATAAATAGTAAAAAAAAATTCCAAAAAATATAAAATTTGATCTCCAAGCACATATTAATACGGAGAACAAGATGAACGGCTTGGATCAGCTATTTGGACTTTGAATCCAGTGATTTATAGTCTAATGCACAAAAATGCCTATTCATTGCAATATATGGTACCCTTTCTCTCTCTCTCTCTCTCTCTCTATATATATATATATAGATATATAGAGAGAGAGAGGGGGGTTGGCTACTCTACTTGCATAAGCATATGATGGTATATGCTTATAAGTCATTTTTTCGTTTTCAAAATTCAAAAAGTCGATTTAAACCGTTCATCTTGTTCTCCATATTAATATGTGCTTGGAGACCAAATTTTATATTTTTTGAATTGTTTTTACTATTTATTAAGCCACTTTGAAAATCACTGATCCGACAATGACTTCTGATTTTACTATTTTGTTAAGCCACTATTGGATCAGCGATTTCAAAGTGGCTTAATAAATAGTAAAAAAAATTCAGAAAAATGTAAAATTTGGTCTCCAAGTACATGTCAATATAGAGATCACATCTAACGGTTCAGATTGACTTTTTAGATTTTGAAAACGAAAAAATAACTTATAAATATATACCCTCATATGATTTATGTAAGTAGAGTAGACAACCCCTCTCTCTCTCTCCCTATATATATATATATATATATATATATATATATAGACACATATATAATTGAAATTTTGCATTTCAATTACTTTGTATATCATGGCGGTTTGATTGACAACAATATATTTAAATTTAACTATCCTCATTTGCTGTACTAATTTGACATATACTTTGGACGAAATCACATTGTTTGACTAATCGTCTCTATTTTCTGTTGTATCCGAGTAAAGAAGACGAGAGATATCCAATAAATCAAATGAATGAAATCAAACCCAATTGATTCAATATTTGATTATATTGATTTGATTCTAATTAAATGTTGAAACATAAGAAGTTATTATCAGTCATTTTTATAGTATTATTCTAAAGAGTTACAACTACAAATTATTTTGATGAATAATTTCATCAGTTTCGTATGATAAAGATGCAATAAGTTTAAAGACATGACACCATGATCTAAATAACTCAATAACAATTTAATTTATTTTGATTAAAATTTTGCCTATCTGAATTTTAATTTTCAATTTTATATTATAATTTAAATTTTTACTATCATTTTTTTTTAAATTTCCCATCAGCTTGCAATCATTGAAGCCACAAAGAATTTATTATTTTTTTTAAAAAAAAAGTGAAAACCGTGGATTCCACACTTTAGACTGTACCAAACCTGGTTTTTGAGCGAAACAGGAAGCCGCCTGAGATCCTAGCTCTGTTGATCATCAAGGAGTGTGATTTGTGGAGGAGATATTGTCACTAATAATTAGTAGTTGCAGGAATAGGGATATTTTTTTTTTCTAAGAGGTAGTTGTAATAGTTGATTTCTCCTACTTGCATATAGCCTATGTAGGGAGGTTGGGATTTAGGCCCTGTTCGGCGGTATGAGAGGACAGGAAATGAGAATAGAATTTGAAAACTTTTGAACTAATTTTTGTTATTCACATGAGAAAAAAAAATTCAGTCCAAGTAATTTTTTTTTTCACGTGAACAGTAATTTTGTTACAGCAGCCAAACAGACTCTTAATGTTTTACATTATGTACAACTTGGCAGCCACTGCCCAGTAACTTCAAAAAAAAAAAAAAAAAAACTACCAAACCTGAATTCACATCCTTTGAGATATCTCAAACTTTGGAAATCTCAACCGTTTAAATACGTTATGCACGAATCTCAAAGCACAAATAATACTACCCCTCCATTTACTAAAATGGGGAGACCGTAAGGCAGCAAATTTTCTCAAAAAAAAGGCACACAGTATGGCAAATTGGCAATATATGCCAGCTAATGTTATTTATTTTTTTTCTAAACATGATTGTTGCACAAAGGGCTATGGAAATAATTAAGATGACTTTTTCATTTGGTATGGACTCATATTCCGTTTCAAAGTTTAAATAATTAATCTAAACTGGTCAACATAGAAAAATACATTTTCAGATTAAATTTTACATTTTTAAAATTTCTTTTAAATAGATGGAGAATCACTTGATTTAAAAAATTTGAACTATCGAAAGTAGTGATATTTTACCTATTTAGAAAAATAGTAAAAAAAATAAAAATGAAAAATGAAAAATTTGGTTTCTAATACATTTTCCTATGAATATTATCTTTGCTGTTCAGTTAGGCTGTTTGAACTTTAATAAAGAAGTAAATCATAGAGGCACCGAAATTTTTCGTCAATCATGGAGGCACCGAATTTTTTCGTCAATCATAGAGGCACCGACGTGCAACTGACAACACTTGCTAGGAATTTCAAAATTTGAAGTCGTCGAGATTTCCAAAAAAAATATTATTCATAAATTTGAGATGCTAAAGTTAAATCCAGCGTCCGAATTTGATCTGATATTGGGAAAGTATATACAAGGATGCTGACTCCGATTAGTATAAAAAAATAGTTAGTACATTGTTCTGCTTAAATTTTTTCTACGACCGAGGTCAACCTTTCTCTTTTGTGAAAATCAGTATCATTTGAAATGCCGAATTATTCACATATAAATAAGTTGGAGGTTACATTTAAAATCTAAACTAGGCCTCATTGCGCAACCTAGCAGCAATGACATTAAAGCCCATTAGCAAATTTGATAATTTAATAAGAAAAGGATAATCCAAGCACATAAAGCAAATTATGTAACTTGCATTTCTGTTTTGAAAGTCCAAATAGCCTGAACTGTTTATCACAATTTTCATATTGAAATGTGCATAGAAATCAAATTATACATTTTTAAGAATATGTTTACTTTTTTTAAAAAATAAAATCCATTAATTCAGAAGATCATGGACCATCCAAAAATAATATTATTCTACCTATCTAAAAGTAATAATTTTTTTTCTTAAAGATATAAAATTTGATCTATACGCACATTTTAATTGAAAGATCATGTTGAACCAGGTTGGGATCAATGTTTGAACTTTAAAAACAGTGATATGGGTGGTGTGAAGTAAAAAATGATTAGCCCATCTCAAAAGAACACCGATCAATGACTCGAGCAAGTAGACCTAGAAGTTTGGGGAAATGCAATAAATTGCTACAAGCCTACAATCTGCCCAAAGTCATCTACTCTGCCATCATAGAACATAACAATTTTACACACTTTGAAATGATAGAAATGCAGTTACCACTTTACAAACAACCAGCAACAAAAAGGGTGCACAAAGCCTGAAGGCCCTGAAACCAAATTCTTTTTTCAGGACACAAAATAAAGGAAGAGGACACTCCTATCATTCTGTCAAATCTAAAGCAGATACTTCACTATAATTTCCTATCCGACTTGCATGTTGCATGAGCATTGAGCTTATGTACTACTGCCAGGTTTTGAATTTGGTGGATCTGAGCCCACATCAATGTGGCTATGTGAAGATTCAGCCTGAAACAAAACATACAAATTACTTTCCTCCTTTCAAAAGAGAAAACAGAAAAGAAAAGAAAACGCATCCAGCTCCCTACACATGGTATCTTATGACAATGGGTTATACACAAGCACATCTCATCTCAGGTATGCACCTGTGTTATGGAGATAGGTAGTTATGCACACATATTTATGTAGATATTGAGAACAAAAATATTGAAATTGTTTGTATGTATAAAAAAGCAGTTGCACATATCCAGTGAGTTCATGTTGTCGTATTAAGTTGCGTAAACATGCATACCTAGCTTGTATTGGTCACTAGTGTTTCTCAAGAGACCCAAAAATGACAGAACAAAAAGTGTAAATTACCCATGCAATTCCTAAAGAATCATTGATTTCCTGTTGGTCCCTCAAGTGTAGAACATATCCCAAAACATTAAAAGGGTTCAAAATTACTCAATTGGTGATCAAATGTCGTGACAAAATACTTCTCCTTCATTTCATCCATCATTCAAAAAGACCATTGCAAAATTGAGTTTTGTTCTGATCCTTCACAAAAGAATGTGATTCACTCTTCAGGAGCAGTTCAATTTACACCGAAATATGTGTACTTTTGGAGGTGCATGAACCTTGATGTGTATTGAACAGTTCAGAAGTGTGAAGCATGTGCTTTCCAAACACTACAGCTCAACACTTGTAAAGTCTAACAATGTAAAGGGAAACTTTCAAAATTTTGGACCAAAGTGGGAAGTGCAAGATACATGAAGGACTGATTGTATAATTCACTCAAATAAAAGTTATGAAACCTGACAAACGTAGAACTGCTCAAGCATATCAACAGTCAGATCAAAATCATAACCATGCGCCCTCGCAAACTCCATTACAAAGTCCATGGGGATCTCTGGGTACATAGTGGAGATGTTTTCCACCACCCTCTGCTCATCGGTCATCTCTCCCTCAAAGTCAGAAATGGAGTCCGGAAGCATGTACTCAGCTGCCAATTCAGTGCTCTCTCGTTTTCCCTCGGGCACATGCTGAGGCTTCTTACATTCTACTAGAGGCAGATTTGGGTTTGCTGAGTGTGGGGGAATGGTTGTGAGGCTTCTTGAAAATGGCACAAAGGGAGCAGCATTTGGATTCAGGCTTGAAATTCTTTTCGCTTTGTTATCCATTTAGCAAATCTGCCAAATTGGGAACAGAGAAATCTATATAGTTTGGTACCAGCTATTTTGATAATAATTAATATTTTTTTTATCAAATGAAGGTTGCAACTTATGGCTACTGTACAGGGACCAGATGTTTAAGCATTAGTTGAGCATTCAAATGGTCTGAATCAGTAGCATTGAACAACAATGGAAGAATGATTTCTCATTATTCGTATATTAAACAATATCTATTAGATTTTCTTAGGAATGCCTGTGCCGGTCAAGTTGTCACTAATTTAGCCTATCACCAACGGTTAGTTACTTATTCATCCTCATTTGGAACTAAAATCAATTAGAACTATTCAAGCTGGAGTAGACTCATATGTTCATCACAGAAATATGAGTAATGTTATGGTAGGATACTGATACTACCATCTTGTCCATGCTAAAAGGACCCCAAATTAGTACCAAAAGTTGGATGATCAGATTTAAGTTGATCAAGAAAGGGGCTGATGTTACTAAAACAAACAGTAATACGTAATTATTTTTATTTTTTTTCGCATCCAACGACTATTAAATCAAGAACGAATCTTTAACCCCACATAAATAACAATTAAGCTCAGAATTTGACAAATATAGTTCGATTAACAGCAAACCACACACTGAATCAAACGATTTTGAGATGGATGCTGAGCTAGCCATTTAATAACCTTCATATTCACTCAGCTTTTTAGCTAGTTCGGACGATCGAAGTTACCAAACAAAATGAACGATCTACCGAACTGAAAGAGGATCCCAGAATTCGACCAAAATTTTCAAATCGAAAAAATTCACCAAATGAAGATTCAAGAAAGTACAAGATAACCATTAATCAATCAACGATACACTAGAAACCGATCGAGATCATACCTGGGGTTGGGAGGAGAAAAAATTTAGGCGCAGAGGACCAGAAATTGAAATAGAGAAAGTTGAAAGGGCGAGAAAGAGAAATGGGGAAGGTTGTCTCTATTTCTATATATGTGCCCACTGACCAGTGACCAGTATCTCGCTGTCCTCTTCAAAACGAACTTTCTATTATCGCCAACACCAAGCAAACGAAAACGGGGCTTTCTATTTCCCTGACAAGTGGGGTAGTACTACTAGTTTTTTGCAATTTCCCACTAACTTGAAGTGTTTACCCTGTCTTTTTAAATAATATTTTTTCCGTGCTTATTTTATTATGTCAAACGAAAAACATATTGTGAAATATGTTACATTCACGAATCATGAATACTCAACATTTTTTTTTTCACATATAACAATCACTGTAATTATTAAAATGTTTTTTTTTTTTACTTTCCTTAATGATATTTCAGTAGATACTTTGCTTAATATTTTTAAGAAAAAAACAATACATATTAATTTAATTGACAGAAATCAATTGATCCATTTATATCAGCTTATATTTTGTTATAAGAGAAATGAGTAATTATTTTTTGTACACCGTTTCATGCAGGTGAAACGTCACAGGAAATCTTGTCCAGCCTTCATCAGCAGCATGTGGTGGGCCCTCCAGCAAAGGGCAAGCTCCATTAGATTGTCGTCGCGTGTCAGCTATGGTAAACTAGAATTTATGTTTCATTTCTCTTGTGGTTTTTCATGTTGCCTGAATTTATTGATTGTCGTGACTCGTGAATCGTGACTGAACTGAAGAGCTGTTACGACTCACTTCACGTGAATGCATCCTGGTCAGGGCGGTCTCGAAGATTTTGAAGCCTTGGACGGAATAAATTTTTAGACCCTTTATATATATCTGTGTTGTAAAAAACGGACTTAACAACCTATTATATGCCTGTTTAATTATTAATGGGTGTCAAATAGTTATGAATTTTTCCGATTAATTGGCTGATTATTCTTGATTATTCCCAATTATTTCGTTTTATTCTCGTTTGATCATCCGTTTTTTTTTTCTATTTATTCTCATTTATTTTCGTTTATTCCAGTGATTATTTAATTTTACATTTTTTTTTCTGTAACTGTGTGATAATAAGTTTCATAAGCATGTATTGCAATTTTATTTGTACTTAGCTATACATTCAATTTTTTTATATATATTTTTTCTTCTTACTTATTTTGAATTAACTGATTAATTCCTTTATTATATATATATCATATATTTTTCTTACTTACTGATATAATTTTTTCAATTAGTACATCACGTTCATATATTAAATTAAGTTGTTATTACAAACTAACTTTAATGATTTTATGTTGGAATGTTTCATGTCTTTCAAATAATATATTGTTAGTGTTTGAAAATGCTTAATTCTCGAATTTATTTTTTAATTAAATAAATGTGTTATAAAGTGCGTGTGTATTGTTAAGTGTAGTTTCATGTTCTAATAATAGAACTAAGTTAAATTAAGTTTATTTGATAAGTTTGATTAGTTAAATAAATTATTATTTTTAATAAATTATGAATATATACACATAATTTTAATGAAAATACAAAATTGTCCGCATAATTCTAATTAATCGACCGCATATCGATTAATTGCTTGATAGTATCCCGTTCGTTCGACAAGCGCATACCTTTATTTACAGTACTGATATATACAATTTTTTATTGATATGTAAATAGATTATACCTATTTATAGAAAAGTTTAAACCCTTTGAATATTCAAAGTTTGGGCACTAATATTTTATTTATTTTTAATATATACAGGTTAATTTTTTTTAATATATGCAAAATATTTTTGTTTTTTTCAGGGGCCCGGAGCGGTCGCTCTGGCTGCCCAGCACTAGGACCGACCCTGATCTTGGTAGAGCATAACTAAATCTTTACAGGATATTTTCATTTCTTAGAATTTGCTAGTTTTATATCGGTGGATACTTTCATGTTTGTTCTTGTGCTGGGAACTGAATCCTCTGCCCCCTGGGACAAGAATTTTCTGCCAGAGTCAGTGTGTGTGGGTCTGAGGGGGACTCTCTAGTTAAAAAATTAAAAGTGACTGGTCCCTTTAACAGTGATCGGCTTCACACGCAGTAATTGAGGAGGCAGAAAATTCCTGCACCCAGAGAGCAGAGGATTCGGAGTCCTTGTGCTGTGAGTCCAATGCCGTTCTTTATTTCTTTAAAAAAAGTTGTTGAGCCCAAATATTTTAAAGTGTTCTAACTCCATTTGATTTTGATAAAAAAAAAACTATATAATTCGTGTTCAATGTTTCTTCTATATCAAATAGGAAGTCTAATATACAGAACAAATAGAATCTGAAATAGAAATGTTTCATATGATATTCACAGTTTTACAATTCTTCAGATTTGGAATTAATAAAAAAAAAATTCATGCTTGTTTGTGGAATTTTCAAATAAAATATGACCAATACTGTTATTTTCTACTTCCATGCATAGACTTTGCAATCCTTATTTTGTAAACATTAAAATCTGTTTGGCTCTAAAATTTAAGAGGGCCATTATTTTACTCAAATTTGTTATTTGCTATTGACATCTACCCGAGATTTTTATTTTTACTCAAAAAATAAATAATTTTATTATAAATAACTACGTTTTTCGAAAATTTTTATTTCTACCCGAACCGCATATATTCTGTGCGGCCCAAATTAAAAATTCGGACCGTATAGAATATATGCGGTCCGAATTTTATTTTTTTGATTTAAAAATTTGGACTGCATAAGATATTTGCGGTCCGATTTTTTTTTTTTTTGCTTTTTTCAAATGACCTAGGCAATTTTTGAGTGATAATATGTCACGATCTGTTTGGAGATTTTGAATGAAACTTCACAGTCTTGTTCTATGATGTCAAGATTACATGTCGGTCAATCTTTATGAATTTTTTTTTTGTTGAATGATTGACAGAAGCTGCCAATTAACATAAGAAAATAAATTACATCCCTCACGCTCACTGCCTAGCTATTCTAGATACACCAATCAACAATTTCTAGTCCACATCCTAGCCTCCTGTATTATTCTTTCTACTAGCATTTCCGGAGGCAGCAACTTATCTCTGAAAATCTTCTCATTCCTTTGCTTCCAAATCATCCAACAAGCACAACTTATTAGCACTGCTGCATGTTCTTTCCATCTGGGTGGTCTATTGGTCGAAGCTTTTATAGACCTGAGCCATGTTTCCTGAATGGTGTTTCTCCAAATCAATACCTGATGGCCTAAGTGCGTTGAGATAGCTTGCCAGACCCTCATTGCATACTGACATTCAAACAGGAGATGCTTTGCTGTTTCCAATTGGCAATTGTGCAGAGTACACACTCCATACTGCACGGGATGTGCCTTGCCGCCAAGACACCATGCGTGAGCACCCTCTGCCTGAGTAGTAGGAATATGAATATTTTGACAGTATGAGGTATGTGCAACTTTCAGCTCGCAGCATCATTTGGAACCATTTTTCCTGCACCCATAAGCATGTCATAGACGGATTTGGCCGTGTATGTACCACCACTCCCCCATCTCCACTGCAGCTGGTCATCTCCCTCTTGCTTGGTAATTTGACTAACCTCATTTTGAAGGGATGGGGCCAACTTCGATATGACCTCTGAAGCTTCTCTGAGCGAAATTCTATGCCTTTGGGGCCTTGGATTTCTAGTTAATCAGAGATGCAAAGTAATGTATTTTGAATATGTTTTCCTATGTTAACCAGAGATGCAAAGTTGGACTCAGAAAAACTCCTTTAGCAGTTTGGGCAATTTTTGAGTGATGATATCTCACGATCTGTTGAGAGATTTTTAATAAACTTCATAGACTTGTTCTACGATATCAAGACTACATGTCGGTCAATTTTCATAAATTTTGAAGATGTTTTCCTATGTTAACTAGAGATGCAAATTTGGACTCACATGCACTCCTTTAGCAGTTCGGGTAATTTTTGAGAGATGATATCTCATTATCTGTTTAGAGATTTTTAATAAAACTTCACATACTTGTTCTATGATATCAAGACTACATGTTGGTCAATTTTCATAAATTTTGAAGATGTTTTACTATGTTAACTAGAGATGTAAAGTTGGACTCAGATGCACTCCTTTAACAGTTCGGGCAATTTTTGAGAGATGATATCTCACGATATGTTTAGAGATTTTTAATAAAACTTCACATACTTGTTCTACGATGTAAAGACTACATGTCAGTCAATTTTCATAAATTTTGAAGATGTTTTCCTATGTTAACTAGAGATGCAAAGTTGGACTCAGAAGCACTTCTTTAGCAGTTTGAGCAATTTTTGAGTGATAATATCTCACGATATGTTTAGAGATTTTGGATGAAACTTCATAGTCTTGTTCTATGATGTCAAGACTACATTTTGATCAATTTTCATGAATTTTGAATATGTTTTCCTATGTTAACCAGAGATGCAAAGTTGGACTCAAAAGCACTCATTTGGCAATTCGGACAATTTTTGAGTGATGATATCTCACGATCTATTTAGAGATTTTTAATAAAAATTCACAGACTTGTTCTACGATGTCAGGAGTACATTTTTGTCAATTTCATAAATTTTGAAGATGTTTTCCTATGTTAACCAGAGATGCAAAGTTGGACTCAGATGCACTCATTTAGAAGTTCGGGCAAATTTTGAGAGATGATATCTCACGATCTGTTTAGAGATTTTCAATAAAACTTCACAGACTTGTTCTACGATGTCAAGACTATATGTCGGTCAATTTTCATGATTTTTGAAGATTTTTTTCTATGTTAACCAAAGATACAAATTTGGACTCAGAAGTACTCAAAAATTGCCTGAACTGCTAAAGGAGTGCTTTTGAGTCCAACTTTGCATCTCTGGTTAACATAAGAAAACATATTCAAAATTCATGAAAATTGACTGACATCTAGTGTTCATATCCTAGAACAAGACTGTGAAGTTTTATTTAAAATCTCTAAACAGATCGTGAGATATCATCTCTCAAAAATTGTCCGAATTGTTAAATGAGTGCTTTTGAGTACAAATTTGCATCTCTGGTTAACATAGGAAAACATCTTCAAAATTCATGAAAATGGACTGACATATAGTCTTCAAATCGTAGAACAAGTATGTAAAGTTTTATTGAAAATCTCTAAACAGATCGTGAGATATCATCTCTCAAAAATTGCCCAAACTGCTAAATGAGTGCATCTGAGTCCAACTTTGCATCTCTGGTTAACATAGAAAAACATCTTCAAAATTTATGAAAATTGACCGACATGTACTCGTGACGTCGTAGAACAAGTCTGTGAAGTTTTATTAAAAATCTCTAAACAGATTGTGAGATATCATCACTCAAAAATTATCCGAACTGTCAAAGAAGTGCTTCTGAGTCCAACTTTGCATCTCTGGTTAACATAGGAAAACATATTCAAAATTAATGAAAATTGACCGACATGTAGTCTTGACATCGTAAAATAAGACTGTGAAGGTTCATCCAAAATCTCTAAACAGATCGTGAGATATTATCACTCAAAAATCGCCTAGGCCATTTGAAAAAAGCAAACAAAAAAAATTCGGACTGCAAATATTCTATGCGGTCCGACTTTTTAAATCCAAAAAAAAAAAAAATTCGGATTGCATATATTCTATACGGTCCGAATTTTTAATTCGGGCCGCACAGAATATATGTGGTTTGGGTATAAATAAAATTTTTCGAAAGACGTGGTTATTTATAATAAAATTATTTATTTTTTGGGTAAAAATAAAAATCTCAGGACATCCACCCTGCAGCATATTCAGATCCAGTCAGGTACATGAATTGGTAGAATAAGATACTTTAAACTGGCACGAATCTCAAAATTCATGTACATTTAATGCAGGATTGAAAATATATGCTCGACTGAAATTGACGAAACTTGATTCAGGCAACATCTATATCTTTTAAATAATATTTTTTTATATAAAAAGCAAATATAAATTTTAAAAAGTTTTAAATTTATCGTCATTTGTGCTAATCCGACCATTCAAATTAAAGACACAACAACCTGAATTCGCGAAAAGAGGGCATGAAACCTTTGTTGACTAACCCTAAAAGCTTTACACTCACATTTTCTACTCTCTTTGGGCTTCGCATGTTTATCACAAAGTTACATTTTGAACTCCAATACAATTTTGATAAGACCAACTTACAATGGCTTATATATGCAAGGCCACCACCTTTGGGCCTTCCAATCTCATTCAAGCATCTATACTTAGCTTTGTTGTTGCTAAATTAATGCTAACATTTGACAAATTCCTAATATTATTTCATCCGAATGCTAACAAATGATGAATGAAAAAAAGAAAAGAAAAATTGGGGGTCAAATGAATCACAGGGACCAGTTATTCTACATCCACCCCTTCATCTAGTTAAAATGGTTAAAACATGTCTGCTATAGATTATTATGAACACTATATCTACTAAGCTTTTAAGCAAAACAGTTAAAATAACATGTAATCATGCTCATGGTTGCTTGCATTAGGTGGCAGATAAAGTTCACACAAGTTTAATACAAACGCACATATATTACAAATGCATTAACAAGATAAAGTTCGCACAAGTTTAATACAAACACACATATATTACAAATGCATTAACAAGATAAAGTTCACACAAGTTTAATACAAACACACATATATTACAAATGCATTAACAAGATAAAGTTCACACAAGTTTAATACAAACGCACATATATTACAAATGCATTGACAAGAAGTTCAACTGCAAATATCCTATATTGGAAATATCTGATACTGTTACAACAGAAAATAGTATTTCGGCCTCTTATTACTGGTAACCATTCACCTTCTAAATATTAGAAACATAAACAAGCTCATAGCCGGCACCTTCTTTGAATCTCTTTGGAAGAAAGCATCTACCCCCAAACCTCTGTTGAAGGTACACAATAAGTGCAAACAACAGTCCTCCAAAAGGGATAATTACATCCAAAATTTTAGAATAATAATCCTCATCAGGATTGGCGTAAATGTAGGAAGAATTGAAGTTCACTGGGTACCACCATGCTCTGTATGCATTGTAGACATGCGGTGCAGCACGGACGACGGTTGCTCCAAAATAAAAGAATGGATTTAGTACCTTCTCTTTGGATTGTGAGAACACACTGAAGATGATTTGAGGGAGTAGAAAGTTGTCAACCAACAACCCAACATAGCGCGCTAGATCATCAAAGATTGTACGGCGATTATAGAAGCTTGAATCGCGAAGTTCGGCGAAATGTGAGTGAACAAACCATGCAACTAAAGCCCCTGTAGTATACAAAGGCAAGCAAAACATCAATGATTTCTTCTCAGCACTCCGGGAGATAGCTCCCGTGATTTCTTCTTTCGTTCTTGAGCCCCATGCTAATTGAAGAAGACGAAAATTAATGAGTAGTGCGACAATGGTGATAAGCCTCGCGATTGTATTGACTGTGTCGATCCACCCTCCACTTTCTAGAAAGAACCCCCGATGACGTCGGTTATGAGCAGGAACAAGCATAGCCTCAGTGTTTAAAATGAGGGAAACCATACAACCTAGAGTTAATACCACAAGCATTGTAATCGACATTAGGGGACGGATGGTACTATTCTCTCTCGCATGACAGAGCTGCACATATAAACATGCACATAGGAGGGTCAGGGAGATTATAACCATGATTATTTCTGCATCCAACCTATCGATTTGCATCGAATGAACTCGGTGCATGAGAGAAATTGAGACCTTAAGTGGTTTAAAGAACAATGGATCTGAGTCAGCCCTTGTGCTTGTGATCATGCCCTTTCCTTGTTCAATATTTGAATCGAGTGGAGGCAGCTGAAATTGAATGAAGAATTCACAATCTAAATTTCTGTCATCTATTCTCGCACTTCTATTTAGAATTTCATCATTTTGTGTCTGCCTGAAGCTCGGTTGCCTACATCCGACCAAACAGAGTGTGCCCATTGTAGAGTTGTATATGCCCTCAGCAGAGATTTTCACTGAGTCGGTATAGTTCCCATCCCAAATTGTGTAACTAATTGTATAACCGACTTCCCAAATTGTACGATTTTGATCTGCCAAACTCGAGGTTGATGGAATTGTCGTGCCTCTGGTGGTGTACATGCTATCCCCATTATCGAGAACTCCATATTGTTTCCCATGGTAAGTTTTACCAGTTGAAATCTGCTGTGCGTTTCCCCATATCTGTCTACCCTTTGTGTCTCGCACAGAGAAGTAAAACCTCATATCCATGTATGATTGTGCGTCAGGGAATTTCCCAGTCATCTTGGAATCAAAATTCTTAATATTACAGTATTTCCTAGCCCGATCTAGTTCTGTGTACTCATACTTCAGACCTGGAACATCGGTACTTGAATATATATCTGTGCTATGCACAGGAACCATCTTATTGCCATCATTTTTACTATTATCGGTCGTGTTCCACATACGACCAACCATGGTACTGCGTTGCTTCAGAGAAAAGGTGGTTGGAAACCAGAAGGTAAGACCTAGAGAGCAATCTCCGACAACAGAGGAATTGTACTCTTTACCAATTACACCACAAGCTAAAAGGCAAAGCTTACTGTTATGGGAGTCCCAAACCCCCTCTGCCACTAGCGACTTCTCTGGTAGGAGGGGTTGACCATACCATGAGAAAGTTGTTTTGTTTGAGAGTGCCATGGACAGTTGCACTTTTCCATTATCTGAGCACACAAATTGGCCAACTGACAAGAATCTAAATCCTAGAAAATCAATAAGATCACTAGAAGTAAATGACTCGTACCGCGTAATTTTTATGAGGATGGAGCAGATAGAAGTACTATCCGATCCTACTGGTTCCTCCTGAGAAAGATGAGGGCAGGACTCCTCTGCTTTCTCTGCCATGGTGTACTGGTATTTCCTTTGAGCATAGGCAAGAAGGGAGATGGGCTCGAAATAGGCCAGTCTGTTGTCTGTGTCTAAGATCTCAATGGAGCCTTTGATTATACTCGTTGTTATTGTCGACACCTTTGGAAATTCAAGTTTTACTACAACAGAGAGCCAGGAGGCAACCTGGTCTTGTTGTGAAGGCTCGATTTCTCCGATACCAACCATGCAAAGTTTTCCATTTGCTTCTGACCAGAAACCTGAGAGCTTAAAAACAACCCTTCTACGCTTGTCAAAGTCACGAGTCCAGACAAGAGTTTCTCTCATGTTCCATGGAACTCGTTCTCCAACAAGCACAAGAGTTCCTTCGAGTTGTTGAGTGCCATCCTTATTTGTGAAGTGAACTTGACCGGGCTGGAAATGAAAGATGCCCCGAAATTGAGAATCATGGATGGAGTTGTTGGTAGTTGTTGACAGGGCAAGATAATTGTTGATAGGGCTTCCAGCAGAGAAGAAGCCATTAGAAATGCGGAAGGAATTGGAAGCGCCAAAATTTAGTCTAGTTGGTGAGAATGCAGGTACGATGGAGCCGCAATGTTGTACATATGAGGGGGAAATGACAGCCTTAGCTAAAGAAGCATCAAGAGAGGCAAAGAGGAAAATGAGAAAAATTGGTAACATTTTACAGAGGAAGGAAATTACTGAGTTCATATTTTTGTTGTACAGTGACTGAGAGTGTAACTTGAAGCTTTTATAAATAGAAAGAGCAAATCATGTTCTTTGGTTGCGGTCAACCGTCAAAGTCTTCTAATAGGTCAAGTATTAGCCAAAAGAACTAGTGGTCACAGCTGCCCGAATTCATTAACATGGAAAATTGCTGGAAATAATATTGCAACTTCCATTGCAATAAGTGGTGATTGAAAAATCAACAAGTGACCTTCCCCTTCCCGGTCAAGTTGCTAGTGCTTGGTGATCGATTTTAAACAATTAAAGATATTAATTGTTTCGACCAGCCGTAGCCCGTAGGGTAGGGATCACGGATTGGTGAACAATCTAGTGGTAGTTTAATTCCCATCTGTATGTTTAGAAAAAAAATTTCAATTGCAGGGTAACACAAACTGAATTTCTGTGGGCAAACATCAAGAACATATCACTTAGTAGTAAGTATTCTTCTTGCTCTGTTGCTACACAAATTAGAAAATGGATTGCACAATTTAATATCTTTCAATTTACAGGGGTCAATTTGACTGATTATATTCTTGGTGTGTGGATTTATTGATACCACTGAAGAATATAGGATTTTAGTTGAATTAATAAGGAGGGTTGCGTTATAAACAATTTAACTAGTATTCAATAAAATGTTTTTACTGATAATAAATTATATCAATTAGGTCCATAGGTATGTAAAAGGATCTTTTATTTTTTATTTTTTTTTACACAGGCAAGTTATTTTCAAGAGGATATGGTTGACAGGGCCACCACGAAAAAGAGATTGAATTGCAAAAATTGTTTTATTTTTTCAGAAAAGGAGATAAAGGAGATAGAGGAGCTCATCCCTCAGTCTGCATCAAGGATCTAATTTGTTATTTGATTCAGAATATTTATGTTTCTTTATTTTAGTTTTTCTTAAGGGGGCAATAGGTTTTGATTGGTGTCAAATGAAATCGATGATATTTCTCTCATTTGACTAAAAAGATATTATAACTATGAAATATTATAATAACAACTGCATTGAAAATTGGAACTTTTTTGTGCTGTGTGTCAATTGCGAACATGTTCACATAATAAAACACAAGTTTTAATTTGTTTTGCTACAGAAACCTCAGTAAATATTTTTTCTTTTGTTAGATGTAATACAAAATTTAAATTTTTAGTGAACTTGACAAGACCATACTAGTTTTTCTTGTCCAATTAAAAAATGTTTATTCGCACAAAATTTTCTGGTCCATATCGACAGAAAATAAAAATACCTTCAAGTCCTCTACAAGGAAAGGGACATACTAAGATCGACATCCATTCGGTTTGGATAACATAATTAGTGATCTAAATTTTTTTATGGTACTAATTCTAAGATATTTGAGAAACTTCAATTCATTATTTTTACAAGTAAAATTTACATTTTTTTAAAAATAAAAATAAAGATTATGGTGATTGAGTTACAGAATTTTGTACTATAAAATGTTAATAAAGGTCCTCGAAACAGTTGAGCTTTAAGAAATAAAATTCAAAATTTATCAGAAAACCTAAAAAAAAAAATTAAATATAACCTAACTACTAATCAGTACTTTTATTATCTCTAAAAGGTGAAGTACAATTTTATTATCAACACGCCATTAATTAAACCCAAAAATTTAAATAGAAAATGGTAAGGTGTACTCTGATAGAGGAGAAACTAATTTTTTTTAGGTATCAACTAACAGTCCCCCTACTTCAGTCCTCTATCTGTCCCCCGCACTAAAAGACAAAAAAAAAGTTAAAACGTGCTAATTACCACCAAAGAGCAAGATTAATGCTATTTTATTAATAGTCAAAACGTATAGTATTCACACCTACGAATTTGTAGTATTCATACTTATTATTAGAACCATTCGTTATATGTAAACACAAGTTGGAGGGGACTAGTAACAATCAGGGGGACCGCTGACGTCTTGTGACAGCCTGGATTGGGGACCACAATAGTTTGAAAGCGACATTTACCAAGATTGGGGACCACTACAGCGAATCTATATATTATTCATATCTAAATAAAGAAGTATTCATATCTAAACAAATGAAGTATTCATACATGTTTAAAATAATTTATACAACTCAAAATTCAAAGTTAGATTCATCTCTCATCCTATCTCTTCCAAGAAGTATTCATACTGACGATTACGAAGTATTCATATATAACTAATGAAGTATTTAATATCTAACAAATGAAATATTCATATATATAACTATTCATATCTAATTAATGAAGTATTCACATATGACACTAACAATATTAACATCTGACACTAATAATATTCACACCTGTTCAGATTGGGACAAAAAAGAAAGGTTGTTAGGGGGACAAAAAATGAAGGTTGAAAATGATGAATTTTGACCACGTGGGAGAACAAAAAAGGAAGGTTGCTAGGAGGACAGATAGATGACAGATTCAAGAGGGACAACATCTTTACTCTTTTATATATATATATTTCTTAGGCATGATGCTGAAGGTGCACCATAGTGGACAGGACTTGAGTCAATTTTGGCAGTCCAAAGTCAATAAAAATATAAAGCATTTGATTGAAGAATTGAAGTCCGGCAACTATTATTCTCTTTATAAAAGTATAGGCAGGATAATCAAGGCACGAATACCTCAAGTCGTCTCTTGTGCTTTCGTCTGATTTAAATCAGATTTCCTTGTGGCGAACTAAATACAACGCTTTGTGTGGCATTTATGCGATAATGAGCATAGTTACAAAATTTAGGAATTAAATCCGAATAAATTTTTTTTTTGTGATGCCAAACCGAACGTCGAATTATTTGGTTGATCGAACTTTGACCGAATTAAACCCAAATAATTCGCCAATTTTTCCTGAATTTTTCTCAATTTTTTTTTTTTTTTTTGCATTTTTACAAGTTTGAGATCTCTGATCTGAATAATTCCAAATTATTTTCGAATTATATCCAAATTATTCTTGAATCACGAATTTTTGACCTCACCAAATTAAACCCGAATAATTCATTTGTTGCTATGAATGAGAATCACAAGAAGCAAAGTTGTACATCATTGATAATGATTAATGAAAAACAGGAAAATAAAAAAGATTACGAAGGAACCCTCTGTCAGTTATACATCACAAAGTGTTGCATTAGTGAACTGCCGCAAAGAAAATTATAGCAACTGCCTTAAAATTTTGGAATACTTTTCGTTTTTGTTTGGATTCTACTAGTGGTAGTTGAGTTCTTTAAGATAAGATGGGAGACAAGAGCCATGTGTTATTGTGTAAAAGAACATTTAATATTGCAAATTGTTTTTGTATCGAATTGTATGCACAAGTTTTCCAGTCCAAGTCAACAAAACATCATTGTGATGGCATTCAAAGGAGACAATGGCATTGTGGTTGGGTGTAGATTTTAGCATCACGATAACAATTTTCGCAGTCTCAATTCTGTAAAAATTTCTACACAAATTGTCAAAAAAATTATGAGAAAAATCGCTCAATCATTAATACTCTGCAGAAACTGTTAATATTTAACTTGAAGCATCAAAGTATTTAAGAAAAATTCATAAAATTTGCGAATTATTCGGATATAAATGAAAATTATTAGTGGAATAAATAAGGAGATAAAGACTGTTAATGAAGTTAATATTGAAGAAAGAGTGCGGGAAAAAATGAGAGACATGTGTGAGATAATTAGTATAATTATTCTAGATTTTAACAAAAAAAATTTAACTCAAAGCAGCAAAGAGATGAGAGAAGTTTTAAAAAATGACCGGTTACTTCTTTAAACAATGCCTCATTAATTGAGTATACTCAATTGATATATAATTCATTCTTTAATTACCAGTCAATTCTAGTTGGCTTAATTTTTTTGCTGAACAAAAAAAATTGTTGCGAGAAAACAAATTCGTGCTTTGAATTTTGCTATATTTCTCTCTTCTTCGACCACTTGCTATTCAATTTTCAAATCGAAGGTACTTCAATATACTTAATCATTTTATTTTCAAGGATACGTAACAAATTAAAGTCAGTGTGGATGGCACTTTTATTTTTAAGCAAATTTAAACAATAAAAAAATATTCTGCAATATTTTAAGCGGACATATGATTTTTTTTAATTTATTTATTTACATATATTTTTTTTGTTTAATACATGAATATTGATGAATCGGTAATTCCATTCAAACAAAGGGGCGAAAAATTTGAATTACTCAACTTTAAGTGCGAAAATCATGTAGATCTGCTCCATGGTGTTAGAACATTTTACTCGAATAAAGAAAATACATTATCTATTTGTGGTTCAAAGCTAAAAAAATAGGTGATTTTACAATGTAATAAAAGTGGTAAATTTCATGATGCTCAAGTTATGTCTTTCGATGAAAGAGAAAAGACAATAAGAGCACATTGGATCAATTATTAAATTGATCTTTGAAACAAAAATTTAAAAAATATATAAATGAAAAACTCATTTGATAGAACTGATTCTTGAGAGAATATATAGTTCCTCATTAAATATAAGACATACAGTTTTAAAATTTATTTTTAAAATTAACTTATTTGCTTCATGGCATGCCTAACTTCAATAAATAACTAATTATGCAGTCCACAAACAATAACTAATTATGTAGTCCACAAAATCAAATTGAAAAAAAAGTAACAAAACAGTGTCTAGTTCGAAATTTTAAAATTTACAAAAATTAAAGAGTGAGTCTATAGTACTCTGCATATCACAGGTTGGTTCATAATATAGATCAATATTTTCGTTTTTAAAATTCTAACTGTCGATCCGAAACATTCAACATGATCTCTGATCTTAGAGATCTTAATATTTAGATTTAAATAATTTTGTGAAGAAAAAGTTTTATTGTTTAGAGTGTATGCCAAAAAATAAAACATTTGATATATTTATGAAGTGATGTCATAACTCTTTATAACTATGATTTTTTATTTTTTTATTTTTTAGTGAACTTTGATTTTATTTGTCAATTGGATATCACAAGTCTAAATATAACACTAATTAAGGACTTGACATTTATTCAAAAATTGCCAAGCTTTGACAGCTTATTGATCTTCTTCTCTTTATTTATGGCTACTGGTATAGTGTAATGCACTAAAAAGTTATATCAAATTTGACCTTCGTTGATAAATCAGCAAGTATGGATTGATATAGGAACTAAACTACAAAAGTGATTACACCAGCATGTAGAGCATTCAAAAATACACATAATTGATATAAATTTCAACTTATTTTGATTTTTTACAATTAGTTCTGAATTTTTAAAGTTTAATTTTTGAAAAAACTTTAAACAGCCATACTTTTAGCTAGGAAGGAAGATACTGAGTTCATATTTTTGTTATACAGTGACTGAGTGTGTATATTGAAGCTTTTTATATATGTATAAAGAGCAAATAATGTTCTTTGGTTGCGGTCAAAGTCCTCAAATTGGTAAAGTACTGGTCAAAAGAATGCAGTGGTGGTCTGGTGATGATCTGCTGAATGATCTATTATATGGAATTGTTTAATATGGGAATGTTGGAACTATTGCAACTTGAGTTGCAACTTGTGTTGGTCGAAAATCCGTGAACTTTCCCGTCATGCTCGATAATTATTGTAGACAATTAGATAATATTGTTTGAATCTAGTGTGCTAGTTTAAGTAGGAATGCAACATATATATATATATATATATATATTTTTTTTTTGAAGTGGGGAAGTCCGACCAGTTAATTCCATTGAAACTAATATAGTTTTTGCCCTTTCAATCTTCAAAATAGAGAATGATGAGGTATACAAAATAACAATCTATCAAACTAATATGATGAGGGTTCAAATGTCTTCATTTTTTGTGCCTCTATTTTTAAAAACTTAAATAATTCAAAATTTAAAAGTGAACATTAAAATAAAATCGTTAGATGTGATCTATGTTATTTTCTCTATATGTCCATAAAAATTATCACATTTTTATTTTGCTTTTATGTGAATTAATAAATTCAAAAATCAATGTCTAGAAATTATCCACATTAGTATACATTTTTATAAGCTCAAGATGACAACCGAAACAAAGTTGAAATGTCATAATTTTTTACACGTGCATAGATAAAATGATATTGTTCATATTCAATGGCTTTATTTTGAATTTTAAGATTTAAATTTTAAGTTACTAAAATTTTAAAAAATAGAGACATGATAGAGACAAAAAATAGAGACATTTGAACTCTCCTCAACTAACATATATATAACATCCAAATCATCATAGTTCCAAAACTATTAGCAATGTACGTAACATATATTGTTTAATATGAAATTGTCATGGAACTATTGAAATATTAATTTGAAGTTTTGAGAATTCTATTTTTGAGTCGTCAATAGTCGGAATTTTTTTTTTTAAAGTTTGATTATTGACAAAGTATTAAGGATCATCAGAAATTTTGCTTGCCCAGAAGCCATGTATTTACCCATTTGGGGCACTTCATCGACTCGTTAGAGGTGTTAAATTTTAGGCCCAAAACAATTAGAGCAAATTAGCAACATAAAATGTCAATTGTTTTTTATTTATAATAAAAAACAGCCCAATATCTTAGTTACTAAAATTGAGAAAAAATGGTAAGTATAGTAAATGATTGGAAGTATAGAATTACATTATTAAATGTTGTCATTTCAACAATATTCTTTATAATGTTCAGCTATTTAATTATAGGTTACAAATTAATGTAAGAATTAAGATTGATAAATTAAGAAAAAGATTTGGAGACGATTAAGGGTAACAGAGAAAATGTACCATTTTGGTTAGATAGATTACAGAGAATTGTGCATTATCTTGTTGATTTCCTAAATTATTGTCTATTGTTAATTTGCTATAGATCTTGCAACTTCAGTAGTAAAAGTTTAGGAGTAACTACTAACTAGTGGGAGATTATTTAAAAAAATTACAAGCTTTCCAGAAATTTTTAGTTTTCTTGTACGAAGCACCCCCATAAAAGAGAGCTATGCTTTAATTTTAATTTTACGAAGATTAGCCCAAACCTAAAGAAAAGAAGAAAAGAGGACTCGCTTCATGAGGAATGTACTCTAACGTCAGAGCTGGCTGCGTCACCCACCATACATATTGACACATTTAACTTGTTTCTCTGTCGAGGTTGCTTTAAAAGACCCATTTGCAGCCAATCAGAAACCGGTTAGGTGTTGCAGGAAAAAAAGAGTGCGTAGATACGTCAAAATTTAATTAACATGTAATATATTTAATCACAAAATGTGTAGTGATATCAAAATTAACCCCCACCACACCACACCAACCCCCCCCCCGAGTGCATATCCTCTGAGATATCTCATATTTTGCATGACCAACGTGTCCGGTGCCTATTCGGGGGTGACGTAGGGGGCCACCAGTATTATTTGAGCTTTGAGATTCGTGCAAACGTATTGCAACGATTGAGATTTTTTAAAAAGTCAAGCAAAATATGAGATATCTCAGAGGATGTGAATTCCCCACCCACCCACACAGTTTCAATACTCATTATCACCATCATTATTTGAAAGTTAATGACTAAAAATTGATATTGTGATATAAAATATATCTTTACACACAAAAGAGTAAAACTAGGGTGTTCTCAAATTCATCAAGCTTCTTGGTGATCTTAGTTTGAAAACCTATAGAATTGGCTTCAAACCATGGCTCCAAACATTGAAACTGATCTACTTCTTCGTGAAGAATTTGCATGCAATTTTTTTTAATTAATTTAGTATAAAGGCAAGTGCTAAATAAATATTCAAAAAATAAATACCTTAAAATTAATTTATAAAGTTTTTAATTTTAACCACTTGACTTTATACTGAATTAGTTCAAAAAATTATAAAGTTTACATGTAAACACATTACTTGCTAGAAGGTAAGTTATATGATATTTTCTTACGTTCTATACTTTTCAACCAAGGGATAGCACTCTCAGTTGGTCTCTACCAATCGCAGACACATCTGGTACAGTTGTCATACTGACAGTACAGATTTTGTACCAATAAGAAAATCAAAAGGACAAAGATAAGAAAAGAGTAAACAACGAAGGCCTCACTAAAGAAAAGATAACACACAATATAAGATATTGCTCTCTTTTTGTAAATCTAAATCACATTTTACGGTTACAACATGTTGACAATATAGCTTGACAATACTGACAATTTATACATGATGTCAAAAAGTAGCTTAGTTGGCGTGGATTCAGGTGCATTGGAGCTGCAATGTTGTGCATATGAGGAGGCAATGGCAGGCTTAGCTAAAGAAGCATCAAGAGAGGCAAAGAGGAAAGTGAGAAAAATTGGCAACATTTGCCATAGGAAGGAAGATACTGAGTTCATATTTTTGTTATACAGTGACTGAGTGTGTATATTGAAGCTTTTTATACATGTATAAAGAGCAAATAATGTTCTTTGGTTGTGGTCAAAGTCCTCAGATTGGTAAAGTACTGGTCAAAAGAATGCAGTAGTTGTCTGGTGATGATCTGCTAAACAATCTATTATATGGAATTGTTTAATATGGGAATGTTGGAACTATTGCAACTTGCATTGCAACTTGTGTTGGTCGAACAATCCGTGAACTTTCCCGTCATGCTCTATAATTATTGTAGACAATTAGATAATATTGTTCGAATCTAGAGTACTAGTTTTAGTAGGAATGCAACATTTTTTTTTTTTTTTTTTTGAAGAAGTGGGGAAGACCTACTAGTTAAACTAATATAGTTTTTTGTCCTTTCAATCTCCAAAATAAAGAATGATGAGGCATACAAATTAAATAACAACCGAGCAAACTAACATATAACATTCAAATCATCATAGTTCCAAAACTATTAGCAATGCAACATATATTGTTTAATGTGGAATTGTCATGGAACTATTGAATATTAATTTGAAGTTTTGAGAATTCTATTTTTGAGTCGTCAATAGTCGGAATTTTTTTTTTTTTTTAAGTTTGATTATTGACAAAGTATTAAGGATCATCAGAAATTTTGCTCGCCCATAAGCCATGTATTTACCCTTTGGGGGCACTTCATCGACTCGTCAGATGTGTTAAATTTTAGGCCCAAAACAATTAGAGCAAATTAGCAACATACAATGTCAATTATTTTTTATTTATAATAAAAAAGTCGAATATCTTAGTTACTAAAATTGAGAAAAAATGGTAAGTGTAGTAAATGATTGGAAGTATAGAATTACACTCTATTAAATGTTGTCATTTCAACAATACTCTTTATAATGTTCAGCTATTTAATTATAGGTTACAAATTAATGTAAGAATTAGGATTGATAAATTAAGAAAAAGATTTTAAAGATTTGGAGACGATTAAGGGTAACAGAGAAACTGTACCATTTTGGTTAGATAGATTCCAGAGAATTGTGCATTATCTTGTTGATTTCCTAAATTATTGTCTATTGTTAATTTGCTACAGATCTTGCAACTTCAGTAGTAAAAGTTTAGGAGTAACTACTAACTGGTGGGAGATTGTTTAAAAGAATTACAAGCTTTACAGAAAGTTTTAGTTTTCTTGTACAACTACAACTACGAAGTATTATATATTAATTGAAAATACGAATAATTTATCTGCTTTTTTGCAACGAAGCACCCCCTTAAAAGAGAGCTATGCTTTAATTTTAATTCTACGAAGATTAGCCGAAACCTATAGAAAGAAAGAAAGAAAAGAGGACTCGCTTCATGAGAAATGTATTCTACCGTCAGAGCTGACTGCGTCACCCACCATGTATATTGATTATTGACACATTTAACTGGTTTCTCTGTCGAGGTGATTTAAAAGACCCACTTCATTACTAGAATCCGCAATAATAGCAAGCGTAGGAAGCGTTATTAGTAAGCATAGGAAGCCCCTTGCAATAGAAATAGAGCTTTTATATTTTGCTGATTAAATTAATATTGTTGCAACGGGAGTCGCTTGCAAATAATCACGCTTGCTAATGTCTCTTATTGGCCCTTGCTAATATCACATATTGTAATTCATAGTTCATCTTCAGTTGATGTTATATTGCAAGTCTAATCAAACAGACAAGTAAAGAGCTCCAAAATCCAACAAGAAGGATTAATCGTGACCCTAAGAGATAATGGCATGGCAGTTCAAATTTCAGAAATGTGTACTAGGATTATTCAGGTTAGACTCCATCATTCTGCATATGGTCCCGGCTATTATCTACTGAGAAATGTGCAGAGAATGTGCAGAGAATGATAGTTGAGCAGGACATTCAATGTTCAAATTTCAACATCTGCCACTATTCTTCACTTGGGACCTCCATTGGTGCCTTCTCCTTCATAGTCACCACGAAGCTTCATTCAATCTTCTTGAGATGGCACTCTTTCACATAGTGCCTTCGTCGTCCGCAATTGTAACACTCAACTCTACTACTCCGGTATTCACTGCCTTCAGCTCATTTACCTTTTCAGTCCCTAGGAGCTCCCCCTAAACACAAACACCTCTTGCATTGTTCATGACAAGTGTTCTTGGTCTCAAGTTGTCATCGATACTGGTTCTTGCTAGACTCTCCACGTCGACCACTATATAGGGCCTTCTCCTCTTCGTGCTTCACCATCAAACCTGTCAGCTGCTTGGCAAGAGCTTTTTGACTAGCCAACAAATTATCCAGTTCTAGTAGGATTGGTTGCATTCCACATCCTTGAATTGCCATAATGAAGGCACTGTACTCTAGCCTCATACCATTCATAATTATTTGTTGCATTCTATCTTTGACAATTTTTATATTGGCGTTTAGCTGCTCAATCTCCCTACACAAATTCTTTACTTTGAGAAAATACTCACTTACAGTCTTATCACCTTGGGAGATATTTATCAGCTTCCTCTCGAGCCACGGCGAAAACATCTCATGCTTCTTTTGGTGTCTCTACATCTTGAATGTGAGATAGTAGGCTCTTGTCCACCGTAGCCTTTAGCATAAATAATGCTCGGCCTACCTTCACCTTCCATTTATTATAAGCTCGGATCAAATTTTGGTGGCAAGTATCCATCTCATCACCACTCACAATCTCCCACAAATCTTGGCCTTGCAGATTATGGCTTAATACACGTATGCCAATTCTCTAAAATTATAATTATTCAACTTCTCAATCAAACTACTCTTGCCACTCAAGTCTGACATTTCGACAGCACGACGGACTAAGGGGTTCATACAAATCTCCTAATCAGCAGGACCTTCGACACAACAACAGACTCTCGTGGTTATTCAAACCTTCTAGCCAACAGGACCTAACCCATTTTGATACCACTTGTTTGAATATATAAATTTGGATAGTAGAAGATAGGAGTATATAGGCTAGTCTCTTTTACTTAATGGAGTAGTACATACAATACTTGAGGTATTTCTCACACTTTCACTCTCATACACAAACTTGCTATTGCCTCTATTTATACCTACTAATAGTAAGTCGGTTTGGAAATTTTTCTGGATTTTAACTATCTGACTTTGGCTTTCTAGAGTACAAACTCTATAAAAAATACAACAATTAATGTAATAATGAATTCTAGTACATTCTCACCGAGATGTCAAGTTGATTGGATATCTGTTGAACATTCTAGAAGTGGATTAATGGGCTTGGACCTTTTGTTAGGTGTTGAATTTCAACAAAACATAGTGCAACCACTATTTGCAATTTCAGTAACATACAAGTAGCGACAAGGGGAAAATATCAATTTTGGCATGATGCATGGGTGCAAGGACCCACAACATATAGATATCCTGATCTATATGAATAAACATGGGCTAAAGATATGTCGGTATGGGAAGCCAGGGAGGGCAAGAATGGAACCTGAGGCTGGAAAAAATACACAAAATAGCCTCCAGCAGGAAACATCACTGCAAGAGGAACTGACACATGTTCAACCAAAACTGGGGGAAAGAGATGAGGCATGTTGAACATGGACAGAAAAAGGCAATTTCACTGTTAGATCATTTTATCAAGCAATGTAAGAAGGACCCTATGTGCAAAGTCATTTGCTGCCCTTATGGAAATTAAAAGCACCACAGAGAGTTATGATATTTTCATGGTTAATGTTGCAAAACAGAATACTCATGGTGGATAATCTACGGATCAAGGGATGGATAGTTGTTAACAGATGTTGCCTCTGTAACCAAGACTCAGAAACAGTAGCTAACATGTATACAAACTGCAGTTTTGCAGTACGAGTAACAAGCAGGAGCTGCTGAAGTGTGGATACTTTATAAGAGATAATTACACGAAAACAATGTTGCAATCAAACTCGCTGGTGGCAAGAAGAATGCAGATGGTCATATGTTTGGTAATATAGAGAGAAAGATGCACTAGAATCTTTAGGGAAAAAATCAAAACATCAAGAATCATAGCGAAAGAAACAGTGCAAGAGTTTCACAGTTGGTTTGACAGGATGTAGGCGCAGGACAAGGCATACAAATTTATTTTACATTACATTTGAATTTTGAGAATGTAATTAATCTTATATTTTGGTTTTATTTACTTTTCAAAACTTTGTAAAATTGACGACACGACTTGTGTCATTTTTAATGAAATCTGAATGCTAGACCTTCAAATTTCTCTTTAAAAAAAAAAACAAGAAACAAAAAACAAAGATTTGGGTCAAACCTAGAAATAAGAAAAGAGGACTCGCTTCAAAAATAAAAGTATGCTAACCGGCTGCGTCACCCACCTTATTGACGCATTTATAAACTGGTTTCTC
This sequence comes from Carex pumila, assembly GCA_033356055.1. Taxonomy (NCBI): domain Eukaryota; kingdom Viridiplantae; phylum Streptophyta; class Magnoliopsida; order Poales; family Cyperaceae; genus Carex; species Carex pumila. The sequence goes on along the minus strand of JARJHM010000756.1, from coordinate 1,263 downwards.
TCAACTCTCGAGGTTGATTTAAAAACACCAACTTGCAGAACCCACTTGCAGTCTACCAGCAACTGGTTCGGTGGAGGTGCAAAAAGAGACCATGTGTTGTTGTGTAAAAGAATATTTAAATATTGTAAATTATTTTTGTAACTAATTGTATGCGCAACTTTTCAGTCCAAGTCAACAAAACATCATTCTTAAGACAACCAAAGGATAGGAAGCATAATTTGACGAACAACCCTTTGGTTTGAACACGTGCACCCAACTACCCGAGAACACTAATCCTGCATCCATTGTCAAATTAAATATTCATGTCAATCTTTCTTTATACATAATATGAAGAGATATGCAATAGGATCTTATGAAATCAAATCAAGCAGCTGAATAGCTGATATACTCAATGAGATATGGGATCAATTGAGCTCAATCTCTTTACAAAACTTAATTAACTTGCACTATATTTTTCTTATATTTTTATTAAAAGTTTGTAGAAATATCAAAATTAAACACACACACATCTCCCCCCAAATGAAACGGTGATACAGTTGACTAAAAGAAAAAGAAAAGAAAAAAAATCCAAAATCTGTTAAAAAGGTCGAGAGTTTGAACTTCATTCATGAATTTGCAGCTTTTACGAAGTTTAAAAAATAAAAACACAAACTCCACATAAAGGATTTCACCAGTTAATTATCGTCACTTTTTTTTAGACTAGACATATTTTCTTGTGGGGGAACTTTCGAGTTTTCCATGCCACTAGATATATTTGGATGTGAGTTAGAGCTACTAGAATAGTTGAATAACGAAATTTAAGATTAGTAAATGATAATAGAGTAAAAAAAAATGATTTTCATATTAGTGTGAAATTGGTACTATTTGGATTAATAAAAATGTTGTCCGGATTGTACATTTGAAATAGCTAATAGTTGTAACTGAAAATGAATAGTGTTAACCAAGTGTTAATTAAGAGAAAAGATAGATAAGTGGGGATCTTAAATAAATTGTCACAACGTAAAAATAGCAAAAGAGGTGTCAATTTTGTAATTTCGAAACTGTGTTAGCAAAAATTTGAGAATAAAGTATTTTCTTTTATTTTTCTCTCTTCACATTTTCTAAATAGTAACTATTCCAACATTGAAAGGGGAGTTAGCACAATTAGCTAGGAAAAAGTCCTAGAGTTATTGTACCCAAAAGTCGAGAGTTTGATTCCCCCTCACGACTTCGTAACTTCTGCAAAGATTTTCAAAAAAAAAAACTATTCCAACATTTATAAGA